>JAGDQP010044248.1:0-15964 GCA_022664845.1 Lepisma saccharinum
CTTTGAAAAGAAAACCAAACAAATGAATAAAAATTGTGCATCCGGGACTGCAGCCATCAATATCGTTAACTTATGCTCTGTCGGAGGGAGAAGGAATAGGCCTTGGCTTTCTAGAACCCGCATCACCTTCCTAGTTTCACTCTTTGTGCTTCAGTGAAAGAGAGGAATAAAGAAGCAAAAGTTATAACCTCAACAGTTTTTTTTTTTTTTTTCTGTTGACTGATGTCACTGTCCTCCACAGTAATTTCAATTATCAGTGTGCTCTCGCACGTGAAGATGTTACGGCATGCAATTGTATTTTACCGGTAACAATAATATTCGGGTGCCAGAATACCCCAGGAGCATGGTTACGTCAGCTTTTTCCTCTATTCTATAATTTGACATCTCCATGTTTTAACATACTTGTTGCTTGTACAGATGTGTTCAAATTATTAGACTCACTGTTCATTTTTTGTAACATATATTTTAAATTAATTCTGATTGATGTTATTGAATTCCTTCCTCATTTCAAGTCCTGTGTTTTAATCCTTTTGCCCACTTGAGACTCTTCTTTACATTTTCGTGACCATCTAGAGACTTCCTTACTCTGTGTGGAGTATTTTGTCCTTCCTTCCTTGGTAGCTGTGACTTTTTGACTCCTAAACAGAGTCTCTGTAACATTCCCAGGAGGAATTCCTGTACCATAACTAGCCATGTCTTTGAAAGTGGCTTTTCTGTTTCTCAGAGCCAAAGTTTTGTGTTTTTAATGCTTGTTGGAGGACTCCTTACAGCCTGGTTTTGCTGATTTTGTTTGTTTCTCATCGCACAGCACAGATTCTTCGTGTATATTTTTACGTACAATAGCTCTCCAAAAAAAAATTGTCTTTGTATATGTCTTCCTTTTTCCAAAAGACCTTGCACAACTGCAATTTAATGCGGGAAATGTCTCTTTGGACTTTCATATTGTGTCGAAATTACATAACTTCACAGATAAATATACAAACAAACACGTTAAGATCACTTTAAACTGATCAACTGCAACTATTTAACCTTATAAATATCGTATCCTCATACAACTGTAAAGAATAGCGAGTTGCACTACTAACCTAATAGTTTTATTATAACTCAAGCTTGATCTGCAGAACGCCCCTCCAATGCTGCCATCTGCGGTACAAGTACTCTAGTTGTAATGTATACAAGTGGTGGATAAAATAGTACTTTCACCTTAATGTTAGAAGATATAATAGATACGAAAGGGAAAATTTGAAATTTTGTGGAGTGAGTGTGATAATTCAAACACATCTGTATTTTGCTGTATATGTTCGTGTTGTTATACCAGAAACTCTGCGGATAATCCCGACAATACTAGGCCTATTAATGAAAACGGACTTATTGTTTTCCTTCAGAAAGGTTTAGAATCTGAAGTTGAATTTAATGCCGATAGTGATTTCTACATTGAAAGCAGTCAATCATTCGATTACGACGAGTGAGAACAGTAGGTCATCTAATGACGACAGTGGATCTTCAGAACAGATTTTCTTTCGGAACAATTAATGCTTTAAATTGGTGGGGTAGCTCACTGGCTCTGAACCCTCGAAGCACGTGCGTCGCTTGCACTAAGGGGGTGTTTTCACACCGCTGCTTTAAATGGACCAAGCCGCCTTAGCACAATGCATTGGCGTAGCATTCGTGAAGTGGTGGGTTCGATTCCAGCGGCTGACCACCCTGACTGAGGTTTTTCGTCAGTCACACCAGGCAAATGCCGGGATGGCACTTTGAACATAGGCCCTGGCCGACACCTTCTCGAATTCTTTCCCCTTCCCTATCCCGGCCTGACCCTTAGATTCCGAAAGGCCATAAAAAGTTCAGTTCAGTTTTACAGAAACTTGTTCGATTTGATGTATTTCACTTTTTCTTTGCGCAAGTGTGTGTGTGCGCGTGCATGTATGAAAATGTGTTGTTTAGAATTGTTCGTGGGATAGGAAAGTAGCATTGTCCGTAAGCCGAAATTAAGACGTTATCTCTGTATTTGTTAGGTTTGAAAACATTGCAGCCCACTCATATCTTATTGCATAGAGAAGTATACGCGTGTAGATTGTACCTCAATAATTTCTTCAGTTAGGTCTTATGAGTGTATCTAACGAAATATTTTGCTGTTTTCCTTATTGGATATTATTTTCATTATCGTCAATGGTATCTTGTTATTCTCTGGTACGTGCAAATGTAATGGAACGCACATACATTATAAATAAAGCCGCAGCTTCTCCAGACATGTTTATTCAGTAAGAATATGCGAATACAGATTTCATGTATTACAGACTTCATTGCATGTAAATAGACTTACGTAACTTATGCCATAAAAGCGATTTAGTATTCCACTGCACAAATCTCTGTTGCATAACGAATTTCTCTTTATAATAGTGGCTATCAGAAGAGGAAAGAAGTGTCAACTTGATTAATCTTCATTACTAAGGATTATTCATGAAGCATGCATTAAGGAAATTCTATACTCAATGGAAATATGCCTATATGGTTTTCCGCGTTAAACGAGAAACACTTTGATTAGCTACTATGGAGTTCGGTCGAAACTAAAGTATAGGTATGACTGTATCAAACAAACTCGAACTTAGCGAGTGAAATCTTTTCAAATACATTTTATTTGGTCGACATTATGCCCGAGCGATTTGCCGGGGATTTTCCCTGGTGCGTGAGGATTCCGTCCCCGGTTTTTGATTCCGAATATCATCCCATCCAGAAATAAAATCTTTGTATTTCTACTCAAACAAATAGTAACGTTAGGTTGAAACTTATCAGCAACCACCAATGTTAGAATTCCCCACTTCGTAATTCGTAACAAATCGAACATTGTGCGTGAGTGTGCGAATAATTCTGAATTGTATAAAGTAGGCTTCAATCACATGTGTTTCTTAAATGAAAGGGTGAGGAGGTAGTGAGTTAACACCCAACTCACAATGAGGGGGCATAGTTTGTGAGCAGACTTCGCGCACGATAGTAGTTTACCCTTCAAATATTAATAATACAAGAATAATAAAAAAATAAATTTAAAAAAAAACATAGGACGCACTATTCAGCTAGTTGTGAGATAACACGGGGCAAAGTTTAAATAACACCTTAGATCAGTGTTCGATTTGCCGGGGATTTTTCCCTGGTGCGTGAGGATTCGATCCCCGGTTGTTGATCCGAATATCATCCCAACCACGGATAAAATCTTCGTATTTCTACCCAAACAGGTAGTATGCTGAGCGTAGTATCCCTCTTTCGTAATTGATAACAAATCGAACACTGCCTTAGATACTTCTCTTAATATGTTCTTTATTATTATCAGCCCGAGTGGCTGTAGCTGAAGAGTGGTGGGAAAACGGGCGAGAGATCACGGGTTCGAATCTCGTTAGGTGCATTATATTTTTTTTTCTGAAAACGAAAAATGCAGTGAGACCGCTCGTACGCCAGTGAATGACGCCCAAATTCTCCACTACTACACGCAACTCCACTGCTCTATCGTTACTAAATGGTCATATGTTGTGAGCAGCGGGTTGTATGCCATTTAGTTGATTCAGTGCTGCCAACCTCCCGTAGTTGCCAGGACACGATTCAAAATTACCTGTTCTTTTTTAGGCCACCTGCATTTAAAATTATCAACAAAAGATGATTAGGGCGGAAAATCTTTCGAAAAGTGACTTTTAATAAGAGAAATTAAAACGGAAATAATATTACAAAATGAGAGTGAGAAAGCCTAGTATAATATGGCCTGTATCTGCTGTCTTTAGATTGTCTTAAAAATACACAAATTTGCAAGAAATAATATGATTGGTTCCAATGGTATAGAGATGCTCCACACCAGGTATTTATTTCCGACGTATTAGGGTAACCTCACAATTTGGAGCAGAGCAAGGCGATGCCGTGCTAAATTCATACATTTAAATGGTGGCACGCACACCAACTGAGCTGAGTGAAACTAAGCGAAGCATACAAAAATATATGGGTTTAGTATAGCACTGCTTCGCTTTGCTTTATGGTTGTACAGCTAGCCTTAGATAATAACTTTTTCTTTCAAAACTGTGAAATCATGAATTGTCGTTTGTAGCATATGTATAAAAAAATATAAATTAGTATGTGTGAAGATAAATATAGTATCATCATCATCATATTTAGCCGTTTTCTATCCACTGCTGGATGAAGGCCTTCCCCTTTTCATATCAGCCGAGAAAAAACGATCACAAATCTGTTCGTGAGTAAATTCTGCCATATCTGGAGCCAGACGTATAATCTTTCCAGACAAACTGAGGCTGGAAGTTACCATTCTTGAATAAAGTCTGTAGTGCTTGTTCAAGGATAAAGGTACAGTTAGAGCAGCAATTAATTTGTGCGCGTGTGAAAGGAACCAATGAAGATGGACCAGTCTTGAACTCTTCCCAAGTGGAACTTGAAGTGTGAGATCAATATGAATATACACAGTTCCGTATTTCAACAATGGTAATATATTAAAAGCGTAGCGCATTTACAGAATATAAACATTACAGTTGTTTTGTTCGTGGTTATTGCTCTGTAATTTAAGTTTTCCGTATTATGTAATGATTGCTCATTGTCTGGCAGAATATCTAACGAAGTCTTTTATTTCAAGGTGAGAATAATGATATAAAGAATTTGTTCTCATTCACGATTAACTGCAGGCGTACATGATTCCAAGCCAATTGTGTACACGTGAAAGAAAAGTTAGGCTGTTGGGTAGAATGCGATTGTTTTTATTTTATAGTGCATTCTCACCACAGAGCAGTTGAAGCCAGTGTGCAAATGAAGTTTTTACAGATGAAGGGGGGGGGGGCGTTATAAGGAGAGAACGAGATGGATCAAGTACATTATACACATGAGCACACACAAACACAAGGGAGGAATTTCCTTCCCCCGGTATTTCGCACACTAGTTTAAGCATATAAGAGAAATCTTGTTTCAGTAGTAGACCTATGTAATGGCTATTTCTGTTGGTTCATCAGTAACTGACTGACTTTGAAATATTTCGTTCAATCGATTCAGTGTTTATGGTTTTATAATGTAGAATTTTAACCATGAAATTCCGAGCCCGCCGTGCGGTCTGCGGCGATAGGCCAACGGCTCGAAGGTCCCGGGTTCGAGTCCCGGCTGGGGCATGGATGTGGATTTTAACTAGATGTATAGAGCCGAATCGTGACGGGTCGAAGTCCAAAGGTTACTTGAAATCTAGTGACTTATATATATATATATATTTACAAAATCAAGTTTTATCAATGAAATTTCGATAGCGAAGGAATCTCGAGGTGGCCGAAAAGTTAGTGCGCTTGCTTTCTATATACGTTGTTGTGGGTTCATTTCCTGCAGGGTTCCATTGAACGGAACGGTTCGGAACCCACTTTATCAAGAACTGGAGGTCCCGTCCTTAGAAGCCAATTTAACATTTTAGTATTTCAATGAAATCAGTCTGGTAGGGAAGAAAAGAGAATATTTCATTTCTTACAGTTGAAAATTCACTAGTTAATTACTTTGAACGATACAGATTATGGCGAAACCCATTAGCAAAGTAAGAGAATTTTTCACGACTACTTGGGATCGCTGGATGGTGTTATAGTATGCCCAAAAATTTGGGACTTAATTACTAGTAAACCAACAATAGCATATTATATGTTTTTACTAGTAGATCAGTCCCGTGTTCCTCAGACCCAGAGAAATGAAAAAGTTATAATCGTAACTATATTCATAAAATATTGATCGTTCATTTTTTTCGAAACGAGCACATCAGTAGGGAACAGTTATACAGTATCCTGGTACGATTTAAATAATAAAAAAAAAAGTTCAACTAGTGAGAATGTGTCTCAGCGACTCCAGAAACACACTGGGTAATAAAATGTCAGATAATTTCGAGATTCGTAGCGGATTGAAACAAGGTGATGCCTTATTAGTACTGTTTAACGTTGCTTTAGAATCTGTGATTTCAAAACTAAAAGAGGACAAAAAGTAAAAAGTCACTAACATTGAATGGCTTGAACTAACTGTTCGTATAGGTGGATGATGTAGATTTAGTAGCGGACTGAGATGAGACTGAGTAAACCGAGTAAAGATTATATTCGGAATAATCCAACTGGTCCGCCTGAGGAGGGTCTTAATTTCCACTTGACCGTCCGGGACGCCAACCCACCAGACCACAACGAACGGGGTAATCATAGTGCTGTTTTTTCTCTCCCTTCTCTTGTAAGATAAAAAGATAAAATGAATTGTATGGGCTGTAACAGCCCCTTCTCTTGTGATTTCCTTATTATCTGTGCGCTACTGTGGATATAGGAAGTGATCAATGATAGTACATGGCATCTGTTGGAAAAAAATTATATTATTAACAATAGTGGAAGATTCTAGTAATTCATTTTGTACGGAATTGGTTATTACAGACATTATTAATAATTTTGATATTACAAAGACGTGATTTATCATTGTATAACATACTTCAACAATAATTTCGTTTTAAAAAGACAAAGTAAAGAGCATCAAAATCTATATAATATATCTAGTTAAAAGAGTTAATAATTCTAGTTGGTTGCGAAATCAGCTGTTGGAAATATGTTACCGGTATTTAACTATAGTTTCCATGGAGTACTGACTGAGTTTGAAATATTTCCTTGGTATTTTAATATCACAAAAAGCAATATTATTATTCTAGCTAGAGTTATAATGACAATTGTGATCTGTATTCGAACAATCCAAAATGCACTAATTTTAGGTATTATGAACTTCTAAGACGTAGTCTCATCTCAGAAATAATTTAAAAAGAAAAGTTAACGAAAATCACACAGGATTCTCAAGTGGACCCACCCTGGCAAACCCTGCTTTTGAACAACCCGTATAACAATTCAGTCAACTCATATTGTTAATGTCATTATTTCAACTTGACGAGATGTTTTGTGCCTTTTCGCTGTATTCAAGCTGTTGCAAGTAGTTGTATTCGAATCTCAAACATAATGAGCACTAAGCCACTACTAAAATATGATTAAAACGTTTCTGCATTTAGACGATATTGACTTGTTTCCCCACCCCTCTCTCTCTCTCCCTCAAAATAAACTTTTCACAAAGTAATTTGTACAGTGCATTTTTTTTTTTCCCGTACGGTACCTGACAGTTCTCGCCACAATCCAGATGATAAATAGGCGTAATTTGTATGAGATTATGTAAAAAGAAATACTGTTGTTCACAGGAGGCAGCCTTTTCGCGAAAATCCTACGCATTTTAGTGTAATTTTTATTTCAATTATTTATTGTTTATTTCCATTTTCTAAGGATGTTTCTGATAATTCTCTAACAATCAAGAATATAATAATTTCTTTTGAAGGAACCCTGTTACGAAATTTTCGCCTTACTAACTTACAGTCTTCTATATTCGCAAATTAATTTCAACTATGTTATCAGCGCCAATATACACGTGTGATAGACTATCCATAATTGGAATTCAATTCAAAACTTCCTCCTTTTTTCTGCGGATGGATGTATTTGGTCAGACAGGCGATCAGTTTTCAATGATGATTACAAAACATGTATTTTTTATTCAAATGAAATTTATTGGAGTAGGATTATTGTTTCCCATTCTGATGGTTTATTATCATGGGTTTATGAAGCACATTATAAACCTACTAATCTGTATCAGATATGACTTTAATTATTTTATCTGACAAATCCTATTTACAATGTCAGGGTGTTAGAAAATACGAGATAATCATCCACTGCGCCCGTGGTTAGTTGTGAAGGTCGCTGACTATGGGTCTATGAAAGTTCCAGTTATGTTCACACCAACCATACTCAGGGTTTCTCAACGTAATGTAATTTGGTGAATAGTTTTTGGATAATATAATTAGGATATTTATCATCAAATATAGCAAGGACCTGAGCAAAAAGTTCCCTAAAGGCCTTAAAAACTAAATTCAAATTAAAAAATCAAACACAGCAAATCAAATGTTATTTTTCGGTAGGTCGCCGCCTAGAATACATGGGGAAAGGGAGTCGCAAAATGAAAAAGTTTAAAACCATAGATGTTCAACCTCACTCTCACATATTCTTATCGTGTTGAGGGTGAGGGCGAATCAACAATGAAGATGGGTTGATGAAAATGAACAAACATCGAAAAGCAACCCAATTCGTTACCTTAACCTTCTGTTGCTGTGAAAGTCGTGCTCGCAGACTGAGATGATGCCTAAATTGAGAGGAGTTTAGATCTTTTATAATCCAGAAATTTAGCCTCCAAGTTAGCCGATTGGTATTCACTCTCGAAATCGGTGCGCTTGGTCACGGACTCAAAACCTGTAAAGGTTTATTGAACAGGGTGATTAGGAACCTGATTTCATGAAGATTATAGGTGTCATTCTTAGAAGACCGGGCTTCCATAGCTCAGTGGTTGAGCGTTGACTCAGCATTCGAAAGGTCATGGGTTCAGTCCCAGCGGCCGACTATCCTGACAGGTTTTTCCTGTCACAGCAGGCAAATACCGGGATGGCACCTACAGCTTAGGTCTGGCCGACACCTTCCTGCATCCTTTCTCCCCTCACCTATTCTGACATGAACCTTAAATGCCTAAAGGCCATAAATAAAGATAAAAAAATCATCCTTAGAAGGCTACCAGCACGTTTAGGACATTACTAACAGTTCAATCAATCAGCAACACAGAAATTTAAATTAAGTAGGATCATTTTGTTTTGTCCGAGAAGATGGATTTCCGGCTTTTTGTTAGTCAACATGGTTATCTTTTTGCGCTTTACACCAATGTTATTTGAGTTTAGCATACGTATGTAGCAGTTCAGTAAACAGTTTCGATTGCTTCAATCTACATCTAACTGTGAATTTAATAATCAAGTCCAAGTCCAACTTCCCGTGCGATTTTAGTTTTTTCAAGTATCGGGAATATCCCATGATTTTTCGTCTTGTCAGTTTCTGGTTCATGACGTGTGGGAGATGATTATTTCATGAGTTGTTTTTCTTCCTCAGAGGTTGGTGGACTTTCCTTATAGGTGTGTTTCACTTGGAGATGGAAATTTCGTCAGTGTTTCCATAAATTAAATGCATCTGATTCAAAAGCAAAATAAAATTAAGTTCTTAACTGGCGTTGTAATTTCGGTTATTAATGCAATAGAGCGATGAGTATTTTTGAAATGAGAAATTTTATATTTCCTGCGGTTATTTCTTGACTGATGCTTCTGTCAGAGTTGTTATCTAAGAGTACTTAGAGACCTTGCCATATGTTGCCATTTGTGTTATCATATGCTAATAAATAAACGCGTATTATAGCAGTGATTGTTAGATTTGTATACCGTTTTAGATTATACTTGAAATTACAAACTCGACGAAAAGTAGGAAAAGCCGAAAAGGTACCTCTTAACGCGATAGTTACCTAAAAAAAATCTTTCTAGTGGTAAGGTAGTACATACATAGGCATACGTGTAAGCATAATACCGATTCTGTACTCTTCAATTAACTCGAGAATTGTTTCTGTGTTCCATTATGATTTATCAGATGGTTGGAAAGCCCTTATCTTTCTGCTGATAATCCATTATGTTTGAACGATGTTAGACCGAAACCACAGGTATATGCTGTAACACATCTTGCGTTGTTATCGTGGCTTGTTATAAACAGGCAGTGTATAATTGAGTGTCTTTTTTAAAATTTATTCTTGGTACAAAGTTGTTGATTGCAAGAATATACTGAAATGAAGTGGAATATATCTATAGTTGGTGGTGTTTCAGATGTGTATTCAGAAAATAAGGTGTTGGGTAGAAAAAGGCTCAAGTCGTGTAGTGAGCGTAAAGTTGACTGTTCTTCAGAACGACCCCGAAGTCATTCATTCACACTTGGTTCCAAATATCCGAAGCAAACATGGATGCTGCGGGAAGACGAAAACGCATTGACTATGGTAAGTACAATTATGAGCGATATGGTGTGTTTATTTGTTCGTTCCGTTAATATTCTAATGCTGTGGAAAGCAAACAAGACACACATCATATGTTTTGACATATCTTACATAATCATATTTCATAATGACAATATTCCTTCTATAAGATTGTTTGGTGGTTCTTTTACATGATCGCATTCACTGTGTAGTGAAAAGAGATGTTAATTGTTCTTGATATGCGTATTACGTCGATAGGTTTGTTCAAAGTCCTCATTATAGGTGCCACAGGGAATATGAATGTAAAAAATAGATTTAAGTAAACATGCTCCATGGAATATGTACTCACTGCGTGACATGATTCCATGACTTTTTCGGTATTTTTCTTGATTTATGTCATTCAAGCTTTGGATAGTTCTTTTTTTTGAAAGCAGAAACAGTGTGGTGTAACTGCTCATAAGATTGATATGTGCTATATGAACTGAAATTAAATATAAAAATAAATAGATTCAGTGTTCGAGTGCGTTGAAGATTATTTTTCGTACATTTTTTTCGGGATTTCCTTGTTAACCAAAAGTCTTGTATTATAAAATATATGATATCTTGCAGTAGATAATATTTATCTTAGTTGCCGTACTATTGTACGAGTTATATGCGAATGATTTCCGCTGTTACAAGAATAGAAATGCGCCGTGTGAATTATGGAAAGCGATATATTGGAAACTATATGAAGGAAAAGATCAGGAAATGCACCATTTCGAAGTTATATCGCTCATATGCATATGGATTATTCTCGCATTGTTGTGCTTCCAGGTGAGGGAGATAAGTCAGTGATAGCTTTTATTTTCATAGGAATTACATTTAATAATTTCAGTACTTATTATCTCCCTTTGATTCTGACTGACTGACAGCTGGTGACAATTCTGTTTTATGGACTAAATCAAAGTTAACTTTGTTTAACATTATGTCACGTAAAGAACACGTTCTGCAAAGCTGATACCGTACAAATTTGAGACTATTTCAAACTAAATGCAGTTTTCTTCATTTACAGTAATTATGAAAGTTACCATTAATTTTGTTTTGATAAATTTCGAGTGAATAATCCAGTGATTTTAAAGGATATTCATCCAAACATCAAAGTATCAATCGGTTTTTCAGTGATCTACTGTCATACATGGTTATGGCATTTGGGTAAGAGTTAGCTAAAAACTCTTTGAATAGGTGCTCAATACAGATCTCTATACCTTTAATTTTAACCCAGCGGCTGTGGCTCAGTGATAGAGCGTTGGCTTAGAATTCGGGAGGTCCTGGGATACGAACGCAGCGGCTGACCATCCTGACTGACGTTTTCCAGGGTTTTTCCTCAGTCATACCAGGCAAATGCTGGGATGGCACCTACAAAAATAGGCCTTGGCCTTTTATCTTCCGACTTCCTCTCCCCTACCATATTCCGGCCTGAGCCTAAGATGCCTAAAGGATTTACAAAAAATTCAAATCTTTAATTTAAGGTTATCGGCCTATTAGAGTCAATGGCAGCTTACTTTTATTTGAAAGTCGTAATAATATTGACAGTTTGAGTTATGTTAACCCAGAAAATCTCAGAAATCACTTTTTAATCTTTATAGAATTTGATAGCGGAATGGAAATAAGTTAATAGGTAGAGAAATACGAAATTTTTGTTTAACATTAACACCGAAAATTTGTAAATTTACCGGGAAATGTATTAGCAATTGTTTCTATCGTCCATGTCGAATTTTAACTATAATACACTCTGCAGTACTAATTACCAATCCAATTGAATTTAAAGTATTTCGTTAAAGTTACTGAGATCCTGTGTTTTTACCCGTGCTGAAACTGTTTCATGGTACAGAAAGAATTAAGCTAAGGATGTATTGGACTTCTGCTCTTCTTTAGATCCAGATTTTTTTTTTTTTTTGTAATTCTGTTAATATTAGTATCTGAATATCTGATTAGGGGGGTGGGGGTGTTAACGATTGTGCATAGGTTAAGTGACCACCGGGGAAGTCCCTGAAATAACACTTCTGTCTCCGGCTGTTCTTCCCCCGATTTTGTTTCCAGAGAATGTAAAATAATACCTCAACTCAGAAGAAATATTTTGACAGCAAAACTAACTTCCACGGAGGAAGTACGTACCGTACCTGCCATCAAATCTCAAAAACAAGAACATTCCCCACAATATAAAAATGATTAGTGAATTATTGTTATGTTTCCCGGACAGAGGAAAAGTCACAAATGAAAACTGTGACTTAGGCAATGTTGGTGATAAAAACAAGCTTCATATAATTAGTAGACCTATATATGTATCGAGTTGTTCATGCAAAAAAGGTGATGTGTGTACTATGTCAACTTTTTCAGGAGAACAAAAGTATTTTCAAAGTTAATTAAAATTACCTTAGTAGCTGTAGAGGCATCGTTTCGTTGAAACTATTACTATTGAGATGTTAGCTTTGCTGCATAATGCTTTTAATATTGTTTTGTAGCATAATGCTATTAGAATCAGTAGCAGTCTCATTTGTGGCCGACTATGGACATATATAACACCTTTGTCTACGGACTTTGATATACAGTGTATTTGTTCCAAATTTCTGTCCCCGAAAAGAGTATGTAAAACAGTCACCTTAGCATAGGTGAATTAAGTTTTATGCTCTTGCAACCATTTTATAACTATGTCAATGATACTTGACAGTTATATTGCATATAACTCATATTTGTGTAACAAACATTTTCCTATTTCTTCTTCTTGGAGATATAATTTTTACGATGTGCCTTTTTCTCAGAAACTATTCCATATATTTGCATTAAATTTTACACACATGTAGATAATTGCAAATTACATATGCTGTACAAAAATAAAATAAAAAGTAAATATTTATCCGTTCAAATAAAGCATGGTATTGTATACATTTATGCTAATAATAAAATATATATGGAAATAAAATAAACAGTGAGACCCATAATGAAAGTGGTAAAATTACTTGTCGTGAAACGATGCAAAATGTGCAAAGTTCCGAGTTTCTATGATGAGCCGGTTGTGAGAAAAGGTACATTGTAAAGAAAATAGATTTCGAAGAAGAACTTTTTTAATACACAAATACCTGAGGCGATATGCAGCATAACTGTCAAGTATCATTGACATAGTTATAAAATTGTTGCAAGAGCAGAAGATTTAATTCACGTATGCAAAACTGTTTAGCAAAAACTGAGGCTGTTTAGTAGTGGGAAAATATTTGCGTAGACTAGAGGAAAACTGTGTTACCTTTGCAGTAATAGTATTGTTCTGAGCGATAGTATAGTTTGGAGACCCGAGTAATATTATTAGACCAAACTGTATCTAGCAGCATTAACATATTTTTTTTGGCTGGGTTGTTTGACAGACGTTTTTAAATTAACTAACTCTGTGGCTTATGGAACTCGCAAGTTCATCGCCGCAGTAACAAACGTTCTCCATTGGATTCTATCATGCCCAACATCAAGCCAGTTTTCATCACGAACAGCTACTTCTCGAAGATCTCTTCTAATATTGTCCTCCCAACGACGTCTCTGTCTTCCCAATGGTCTCCAATAAAATATGTTTTGTTCTTGAACTGTATAACTGTATACTTGAACTCTGCATAACTTTAGTACGTTTGTCATTACTTAATTTTGTCCGTGCAAAATTGGAAGAGTCAGGTAAAGGTCCATTTTCGTGTTGTTACTGAGAGAGAACAAGTGAGAAGCCTCATCAGGATGGGCTATTCTCGGTTACGAACTCGGTCCTTACAATTGTATGGCAGCCGTGCTCCCACTGAGTCATGTGGTGTACTTTAAACCAGATGAAATGCATTCTTTTATGTCGTGCTCGTTGCTCCACTCTTCGTAAGCTAGAGGACGATTGTTTTGGTGCTGGATCTCTAATAGACCTATATGGTTAAGGTGAATAATTATTTCATACTTCAGAAGTTGGCCTTGACCGCCTTTTTCTGTGCTGCTTAACAAGGTTCCCCGTCCTCCTTTGTTCAAGGCATGAAGAAAAAGAGTATTGAAAAAAAGGAGTGACTGTGGAAAGCAAAATTTTAAAAATGTGACAACGTATTGTACATTGTGCCTTCACATGTGTCTGCTCCCGCGTCAGTGACTCCGAGTTTATTTGTAACTGAATTTGGCATCACTTCAGATGTAATCTGTTTATGTCAGAGACGGTGGACATTGATATGTTTTGAGCGTTATTCAATGATTGGAATAAAAACAGACTAGAATCTCGTGATTACATCTTAAAAAAGAAAATATTGTGCAAGTTTCTTGCAGAAGTGCCAATTATTCTGGCAGGTTGCGATTGGTAGTATGTATGTTACTTTCCAGCTCTTCCGAAGTAGCCTAATCAGTCACTTTCTTATTCATTTTTCTGTTAGTCAAAGACGTTCATTGTTTCTCTTCTGTTTGAATTTAGCGAAACTGCACCTGTGCATAGAAAGTGTCTAGGCAAGTGATTTAGATTCATGTCAGTTACAAAAGTGAGTTTTCTTTCATGAATCGATCTTGTGGGCAGTCCGCTGTTCACCAGGAGAAATTGCAGATGTAAGGACATAATTTAGTTAAGAGACTACAATAGTTTTGTTTATGCGTCGTCTAACGATTTAAGTGTATAGCGCCCACGCATCACCGATTGAGAAGCTTTTAGGTATTGTAGCTGCATAGTAATGTAGAGGTTCCGGATTCGAGACCCGGTTGGGTCACAAGTGGTTCGAGCCCACTTTAAAGTGCAGGTTTGACCTTAGAACATAATCCGATGGAAGACAATGGCAAACCACCATCGATTAACATCACGCTTGTAGTCCCCTACGACTAGCGTCAGACTGATAATTACATGTGAACATGGTTATTGGAGGTATGATTGAATGTGAGTTCAATTACAATTCACAATGTTATTTTATTGCTAATTAAAATCATGTTTTAAAATGCAGTTAATGACGTTGATATGCTTTTATGAGACAACACCTGGTTCGATACCATCCTTCTCCTTGCAAGTGAATAGAGAGATTAACCATAATTTGAGAGGAATCGTGATTTTCCTACGTAGCTTCATCAGAACCATAGAATTAGAGAGAAAAATATTGTGACTCATGGCCCTTCCAAACAGAGCCGGCTCCAAGTCAATCGGGGCTCTGTTCCAAATTTTAGATGCGCCCTCATAAATAGTAATTTAATTTTCCGAACTCATACAGTAGAACTAACTCATTTGTCAACTGTTTTCAGCGAGAGAAAAATCAACGTTTTAAATGTACTTGTGGAACGTAATAAAAAAAATCCCATTCAAGAGACTTTTTATAATATAAATATAACTACATATTAAAGTTTTCTTTAATTCAAAACTAAACGTATATAAATTTACTTAATGGACAAACAATGTGTAACATGTAGGATTTTTTTCTACTGTTATTTTGAAATTTTTAATAATAAAAATTTGCTTCGATACACTCGCGCCCGAAATAATTGGCGCCCTGTTCGGGGGAACAGTTCGAACGTCCCTCGAGCCGGCACTTGACACCTCAAAACTCATGATTACAAGTACAAAGACCGGTGAGAGGCTGACGTGTTTGGTATTAATACTTAGAATTTATTTATTTTTTACGTATCGTTTTGTAGTATGCTCACACCTTCTCTATGAGGACAATTGAAGACTTAATAAAGCACTTCTCCCTTAATAACGAAGTCCCATTTTCTAACTTACGAGAAAAGTCAATTTTTTTTTTTTTATTATTATTATTTCCATATAAAACAACACGTCTCACCATTAATAAACACCGAATAGAGCAACTACGCAATGTGTTTGGACTTTCGATTCTTATACCGAGTGTAAAGATCCTGACATCAAAACAAGAAAAAAAAAGTTCGCATAAACACGGGGCAAATTCCACTTCGTTTTCGAGATACGGGGTAAGCAACTTGGAGCCTAAAATGGACTCCATGCAATGGTAACTAGAATGAATTTTCCGCCATAAATCTTAAACAATGCACTAAAATCAAATTTAGTTGTTGGAAGGTGATTCGTAGCAGATATTAAAGAGTTAAAAAGTGA
>JAGDQP010044249.1:0-15964 GCA_022664845.1 Lepisma saccharinum
TATATATATATATATAGTCGGTAGCGCGCTCGACTTCAGTGCTAGCGGTCCCGGGTTCGATTTCCGGTGGGTGCTCAAAAATTTCGGTGTTGACCCAGCATCGTGAGGACAATTGGGGAGCTGCTGTGAATAAAAGACAGTGGCGATCACAGTGAGAGCTTCGGCCCTCCTCTCCCAGCCCGTTGTCAGAGTACACCAACTTGTTCTCCTCCCGTCGGGGAGAGGTCTCATCCACTAGTGGATTGAATATGACTGTGTTTATATATATATATACTAACACAAAGGAAATCCGGAAGGGCAATTTAAGGTAAATTTATGATAAAAAGGAAGGAATTTACTTACAACTTTTTTGTTCCGTATTAGAACACACACATACACAAATATACACAGGTGGCTTCTATATTTCAAGCCCACTGTAGGTTCATAATCATGTATAGAGGAGAAAACGACATGCACGTGCAGAATAAACACAAAATTGAAGAGAGAGTGACGACACGCAGCGGACGACACATCAAGCTTGGAGAACAACTGACTGCTTTATTTATAGCGCGTAGATTTCAGGAGCTTGGAACAACTGACAACTGTACAGCGTGTAAGTTCGGGATGGGATTGTAGAAGTAACCCAGTTATCAGTGTTATCATCATATTTTCTTTAAAATTCAATTTTTGAATTTGTTTCCATTAAGTTCGATATGGGAGCATCAAACTTGACATCAATTTTATTCAACACAGTAGACAAATACTGTGGGTGTCACCCAAAGCACCTCAGATGTCAGTGTTGCCACTGTACTTAAAAAAAATATTTTTTCAATTTTCTTCGACAAAATAGAAAATTCCTGTTGGTGTTCCCGTCCTTAAGCAACCCAATTGTTAGTGTTACCAACCTATTTTATCAAAATGAATGATTGTGTGTCTGAGATGATACCAAGGGAGTGGAGTCTCAGCGATTGTTAGTAGAATTACAGTGCTAACTTGTTTCTATGCTTATTGAACATCAACGTTATAATAAGAACTTCTGGATAATCTTGGGCATTTCTCTTCACATAATCGGAAGATTCTACTCCGATGATTTTTTTTTTTAGCAGCGACTATGGCACTGTGTTCAAGTTTATCTATTTTCCTGTAGTCTAGAACAAAAAAAAAAATGATATATGTCACTTGAGGTTTTCGATTACTTAATCTCAAATATTCAACCTAAAAAAAAAAAGCATAAGTTTAAAAATACTAGCCTTTAATAACAACTAAGACAACAGAGTGGCTGGCTCCCTTATATCATTAACAAATGTTGTTCTGCAAAATTGAAGAAAAATAGATTCGAAATAAAAATGTGCAAATGTGACACTTATTTTGATACTAAGGGAGCATTTTTTATGCAATTCCTTGACTTCTATAATTTTTTTTACTTGTAAGATGACTTCCTTGACGTTTCCCAGGTCAGTACGTTCGGGCAATATATTCGTGAACGCTCAAACATTTGACAGTTTTTAAGCCACCCCGTGGGTTCTTACACTTTCTACAACTTCGAGAGCCTATAATGGACACCAGCACGACACAGATGAAGTAGAAGAAACCGCAAAGAAACACACTTAAGAGAACAAAGTCAGAAGAACCTTACTGCGTAAACACTGACTCCCAGGCATTCCACGAAAACCCAGACGTTCACACATTTTTCAAACAGTACAAATCCTGTTGATGCACCTACACATAATCATAAAAGAGCATAATATTCTGCAATTTCATGTTCGACACACAAGAAAGATGAAAGATGTGCCCAACAATACCAAGAAAAGCCCCACAAGTAACCACTAATAGAAACACAGCCTAGAAAAAAAAATGTATTAGAAGAATGTAAAACATACGTGTTGAACAAACGCATACCGGTATCCAAGAATTATTTATATACGGACTCCATAACGCTGGATTCTCAGTAAGTCGGTATCTGAAAATAACAATTCGTAAAGAAAAAAAATCACATTATTAGATATAAAATATTTAAGGAGACATCCACTGTCTGGAATTACCCATGCTTATATTTTATGTAGCACCACATTTAACTTTTTAATCAAAATACACGTGACGTATTTTTGGTACTTAATTAATATTTTTTTATTTAACTAGGAACGTTTTCAGGGCGGTTACAAGTCAATGGGCTAATAGAGTTTGCATAGTCGCTGTTGGTTAATTTAGGAGCAGTTCGTGGCTCGAAATTGAATTTTTTTTTTTTACAAAATGGAAGGCTTTACCTTTGTCAACATACCGCTGATTATTATCTTTTATGCCTATGATTACTAGTAATGAGACGGAACAAGAAGATTGCAGATATTCAAGAACCAGAACGCCGTTCCGGTCCATTCCGTGCACTGGATCAGCTGCACATAACGTTTCGTACGTAAAATAGTAATAAATGCCACCTTGAGTCAAACCATTCGAACTAGAAATGAAGTAATACTACTAAGTCTACATCTACATAATAAATCTATTGCGGAGAGATGCTTAGTTCGCACTCCACACTTTCCTCACTTTTTAAATGGAAAGCAGAAACAATCATTGCATATTATCATTATTTCACTCGTAGTTCGGCTAAATTAACACCAGGTAGCAGGAACGAGATGGAGAGAATGGAATTCGCTATCCATAATTATATTAACTGCATCTCGTTGATTAAGTCAAGTCGAGAACATTTTGTGTAACTGGTCATTAGTGGTACAACGCAATCACGAAAAGTTAGTTTATCTTTCGTATAGGGTATTGGGTGACAAACCTACCTCAAGAGATTCCTGATATAAATACAAGACAAAAAGTATAGACCACCGGGAGTGCACAAATGCTTTGTTTCGGCGCTTGAAAGAGTGGGAAAATGAAATTTGGAGCTTGATTTGTCCAATAACAGTAAAACTGAGGTGGCATGGTACCCTCAAAGATTTCAAAACAGCTCTGTCCAAAATTGTGCGATGAATGCGCAAGGAATTTTCCAAAAGAAGTAGGGTATTTTCAGAACTCTCTGGAGTACATGTGGGTTGAAATAACCATGAATAAGACGACTCTGCACATTAGTACAGATGATAAACGTAATGACTAGCAACTAAGAGACCAAGACAGTCTCTTTCACTGAAAAATGGACAACAAAAGGTAGCTGAAATGTATTTACTCCTGTTTGTTATGCAACAACGAATCGGTTTTTTTTTTGTTTGTTTGTTTTTTAATCGTACCTCAAAGGAAATCTGTTTGAGATATCGACTTCACGCAAACTAGTTATTGTTACTTGCTTGAAGGTAGTCCCATTCGTGCTTATTTTGACCAGCCTTAACTTCAAAGAATTTCTGGGAATCCTTTATTTTTTGGGGGGGAATCCCTTGCGCACCCTTTGCTCAATTTTGTAATATGCATTTTTGGATCGAGCAGGTTTGAGGGTACCATGTTCTACTGTTAATGGTATTGTATTATCAAGCTCAAAAGTTCAATGACCTCGGGGTGGTCGAGAGGTTAGAGCTCTCGCTTTATGTGCGCGTGCTCACGGGTTCATTGAACGCAGTGGTTCGGAGCCTACTTTATAAAAAAAAACTGTAGGTCCCGTCCTTAGAAGCTCACAAACTCGTTTAGGACGTTCATAACAATTCATTCAGTCTAAAGATAATTTTCGCACACTCTCGGCAGCCCATATCGCCGACGAAGCATTTGTGCACCCTCGATGGTCTAGGATACTTTATTATCTTATTTTTATGAATATATGAGAGAGAGAGAGAGAGAACCAGTCCTCTCAGTCCACTTCCCCTCCTATTACGTGAACACGCTTCTGAGAAACGTTGCCGCTTTTCTGTTGTGTTTCTATACCTGTCTTTGCACCCTACCATAAAAGTACAATTTTTTCTACCTTATTTTACCATCCTATACAGGGTGGACAAAACTCTAGGAATGACAAGTTCTCATCAAACCAGGAAAAAAAAAAGTTATTTGAAGACGTTTCAAAATATACGTAGTTTCGGATATACAGGCACTCAAAGTTCAAATAATGACATACGCAGTATCGTCTTAGGAAATCACATTGGAAGTAGTATTCGATACATCTACTCAAGCAGTGTTTATGATTGAAGGTGTGTCGGATACACAGGTTTCCCAACGCAAGAATTCAATGTCAAGGAATCAGTTTAATGAGGGCAAGTATAGAAATCTCCTCTCAGCTGCACTCGCCCATCGTAAGCATAGCTAAAATAGGTGTATTGGGTGCTACTTCGAATGTAATCTGCTACACCGATACCGTTTAAGTCGTTATTTGTCGAGATGTGAAGTCGATTGTGACGATGCCGCCCTAAATTTGAGCGCCTGCAACGCATATTTCGGAATTTCTTCAAAGGATCTCTTTGAGATCTTTTCCTTCCTAGAGTTTTGTCCCCTAAAATACTAGAAAAAGAAGGTTAAAAAAAAGGAAGCGAAAAATGTATTTACGTAATTCTGATCACGTACTATTTAACGTGATCACAATGCCAAATTTGGGGCCTGCCAGGATTCGAACCCGTCGGAGATCTTAGGCGTTAAAGGTGACAAAAGAACCGATCCTAGAAATCTTCCCCCCGCTCCGCTCAACAATTTTACCTCATTCTGATGAATATTTAATAAAATTTAGTTGTCCACGTTGTCCGGTGTATTGACGTTCACGTACACTTAGATTCTCTGAAAATAGACGATGGATCTTTTTTAAAAACTCCGAACGTTCCAGAATCTGGCAACACTGACGTAATGCACGTTAGACACGCAACATATGGAATACTCATATATTCTGCAACGTCGTTCAAGTACTACATGACCATCCAGCGTTGCTTATTTTATCCGATACTCGGGAAAATGGAATATGGTAATGCTTACGTACGATTTAAACTTTTTTTTTTAAAACTGCGAACTAACGATAAGAAATTTGACTATTTTTACGTAAGAACAACGAGAGTGGTCAAGAATGTTTTTTTTTTTTTTTTTTTTTTAATTTAACAAGCATTCTGCTAGTAAACATGTTAATAATATTAGTTTCTTTTTCATGTTTTCTGGAAAACAAGAATTTGTGACTTGCGCGCTTCCAGATCTCAGGTGCAGAATTAACTTCTTTAGGGACTTAGCCACTCTGGACTCGTATAAATTTTTCCTTACAAGCGGATCTGTCCCAGTCATTCCCTCAGTGGCGTCAGAATAAGACTGCAAACGAACCTATATAATTCCGTACAAGTTATGTAACGTAAGCTAGCGAACATCTCTGGTCACTTAAGACAAGCTATACTGTGATCTGTCAATTTTACTTACATAGCGTCTACTTACTATCGTTCGAAATCTGGTACTAAATCAAAGTATTCTGAAAGTTTCGGTAGTAGAAGCGAAATGCTATTCTCGGACTCTATAACTAAGCTAAACTAAACGCCGCAACAAGAGTTTTCATGGAAACATCGGTCCTAGTCTGACGATACTATGATCGAAGTATTTTCAACCTTTGTAAAAGGGGTGACCGAAAACGGATAGCTAGGCAAACCAAATGATACTTTTTTTAAATATATTATCATTGCTTAGTACGGTGTTCAATCTTCATGTTTCCAAATCGTATCGTTTTTCTTTTGTGTGATCTTAAGGCGAAGACGGTGCGCTGTGATTTGTTGAAAATGGAGAAATTAGAGCGCTGGTCCGAGATCAAATATCTTCAACTCGAAGGCATGTGAGTATCTGAAATCTAACAAAATATGCTAAATATGGCAATGCTTCTTCATGTCAGTCAGAGTGACCAGTAACTGCCACCACTAAAGAAAAAATTGTTTTTTTCTTAGACATGATCATGTAAGACTGCCGATTGTACACAATGCAAATAGTAGATACGTTGGGCATATCATATTCTGAAGAATGAGCTGGGGTTTCCAAAAAGTTTTTGCTTGATGGGCCCCAAGTTTTCGGTGCACCATGTCAATGAACAATCTGAAATTGTTTGAGGCTGATGCGGAAAATTTTCTTGCTGAATTCATTATTATGGACGAGTGCTAGGTCCACCACAATCAGTCGGAAATAAAAGAACAATCAAAGCTATAGAAGCATGCATCATCTCCTACGCCGAAGAAGGCACGTCATCAGCTTTTTGAGGTTGCCAAGTACTTGCAAAGGGTCAAACCATTACCGGAGATTGTTACTCTGGTCTACTGAAAACGTCTCCGAGAAAAGAGGCCAGGCATGCCCACCAGAGAAGTCCTCATCCATCAAGAAAATTTTGTCATTCATAGCTCAGCTGTTGCTATGGTATAATGCATTATCGCGGGCTTCAAGTTGTGCTTCAC
Source organism: Lepisma saccharinum (assembly GCA_022664845.1). Lineage (NCBI taxonomy): Eukaryota > Metazoa > Arthropoda > Insecta > Zygentoma > Lepismatidae > Lepisma > Lepisma saccharinum. The sequence continues at coordinate 6,297 of JAGDQP010044249.1, forward strand.
CCACCCTTGTCGTCGGACCTGGCCCCGTCGGACTTCAACCTCTTTCCAAACTTGAAAATTTTAGCTGGACAACGTTTTGCCAACGACGATGCCATTACTGAAGCCGTGGAGGAGTTGTTAGGATAAGTATAATAAGGATTGATCATATAAAAGGTAACATCACTATGGCATACGCCCGTCCCGGCGGAGTTCTTAGGATCCCACCTGGAAGAATTCCAATGAGATAAATGAGCTTCAACACCGCTAGAGCACGTGTCAACACTGAAATAAATTTCTACCAGACAGAACTACAAAAGACGTTACCCGTTACGCTAGGCAGGAGAATAATAATAGAGGCGAGGAGGCGGTGGGAAAGCAAGAAATTAAATGACAGGGGCATATTTTATCGCGCATATCCCAAAATATAAGGGATTTTGATTAAATTTAACAGTAACGGATTACTTTTAACGGAGCAGATGGATCTAAATGTAAATAAATGTAAGTCTGCGAAAAAGGAAAATAATTTGAACGCTACATTCACTGACGTAGTCACTTTAAAAATAAGTAGTATGTTTTAAACAAGAAACGTAAAAACACTTTAGGCTCTATGGACTTTGATTCCTACCCATCCATCCAGGCTTCCACAAATTACGACCATGTTCACTGTACCATCTCTTTCCTACTACGACGGACACTCATAAATAGAATATCTATACTTATAGCAAAATAAGAAAGACCTCGACAGAGTCCACTACAAGAAGATATCACCCTCGCAACGGGTCACAGTAGCCAATGAAGAGAAGTGTGTTTTCCAGGAAACGCGTCAGATTTGCCATCACGGTCTGTGGTTATAACTCTGACCAGTGACAACTCACATGGTTGATTAGTTATGATAGAAGCCTTGATTGGCTTAGGTTTTGAATACTTTTGATTGTTTCTTTCTCTCTGAAAGCTTCATCGTCATGGAGGCGCTGCACGACTTGACACATCGTTCGCGTCTACCATTAGCTGTCAATCCTTTTCTAATTTTGAAACACACACATGTAAGAAGATGCTGAAAATACATTAAAGCTGAAGTTCCCAAAGTGGAATTCATGGCAATGTTTCACGGGGTCCGCGGAAAGTTTCAAACTGTATTTCAAAATGCTTTATCCTCCGATGGTCTCAGCTATTCGGAAGTATTACTGTACAAACACACAATTCAAGCAGTGACACAGAAAGATTTGTGTGTGAAGGAAAAAGTCAACTTGTTAGTACGATAAAAACTGTTGTGTCGTTTACAGTGTGGGTTTATAGCTGTATCCACAGAGAAGCATTAGTACCAAGATACCACCAGAGCTCAAGTCGCCTTGGCAGGGTAGTTCGGGTTATGATTTTTTTTTTTTTTTTTTAAATTAAACCTTTGAATTCTAGGTTATTTGGATATGGAGAGTGGCCACGAGCAATTGTTAGTCCACTGGGGAAGTAAGATGCATTTCTCGAGGAAGGGTATTGAACAGCAAGGGCGTCGCCATGAATTTTCCCAAGCGGGGACAAGATTAAGAGAACATTATATATGGGAGAAATTTACAGATAAATCATGAAGAGGAGCAAGTTATACGCAATTATTTATTACATACGATTACAGAACGTTCATTAGACTACAGTTGACTTTTTTCTTAAGATAACATTAATTTATGGGCGTACAATTTTATTAAACATCATTTTCTGGTTAGTTAGCGTTTTCTCCTTCTAGTAGCACTATCGTTCGTAATGGCAAAGGAAGAAAATACACAGCAAGATATGATTTTTTGTTTCTCAGGACGACCAACACAATAAAATGTTGTTGGTTTCGGTCATCAACACAATGGATATACTTCTAATGCTGATTCAACACAATATTGGTGCTATCATAGTGTTGAATCACCGAAATCACACAACAAACGGTGGTAGCAAAATAAAAAGTGGTGGTCTCCTCGGGACACCGAAAAGTGTTTAATTAGCAGTCAATTTTTGTAGTTGGATGTCGAAGATTACAGAAATTGCATATTTTAACAAACATTAATAGATAATTTATTTACGTGCAAGAATTCCTATCGAAGAAAAGGTTTGCTAGGTAAACTTTCTGTTCTGCATTCTCCCAGCATCATCCATTCGGCCTGAGCCAAAACTGTCTTAAGATCTTTCAAATATTCTAATTCAGTTTCGCTTTGAAAGCCTTTGGTAATAAGTCTCAATTTTTAAAATGATGTACAAATTACCATCAATAATGGCATGAAGTAATCCATAATTTAAAAACATTTGTTACTGATGAGAAATCTGAAGTCCTGGGCATTCCGGCTTGAGTTAGTGACCTTCAAATACCTCGGCTAAAAGAATGGAATAGTTCCTTCCATTAATGTTAATGTTAGATGAATTGCTTTTCAAAATTTCTGGGTTTTTCTTGATTTGTTCGGTATTTTTAAAAATTAAAATTATTTAAAAAAAAATGTATATCTTACGATTGGCTTACTCGTGCTGTTTTAAAGAGAGAGAGAGACTTCTTCTTTTATTCAGTTCATTGAGGAACTGCTTCAACTTCATAAAACAGAGTACGTCCACAAGAAATAAAACTTACATAATAGTACAATAATAGCACTCGTGTTTTTACTTTCGATCTTTTCACATAGTTTGTTTGGTGGGTATAAATTGGCGTATTTATGATTACATACATTGAAATAATTATAGTTTAGGATATGTAACGAGAGAATACCAAATAGCTTTTTATGGAATGTATACAGTGAAAAGCATAAAAATATACATCAAATATGTGAAAATAGAATAGTATTTGGTATAAAATTTGAAATCCATGTGGGGGTGGGGTGGGGTGAGCCTCCCTGTCGACGCCCTTGTTGAGCAAATGAATTGAACTGATGGATGAACTCAAGCTTTGATTCTGATAGCTACAACAATAAGAATGCACTCAACTTAAGTCTCCAGCGTAATTATTTTTCAAGTGCGATATAAATCCGAGAGAATGATAAAAAAAAAAAGAACTGACGCTTCGGATTCAGAGATTAGACTTTGAAATCTTCGACCAGTTCGCTTCCATGGCAATTTCGCCAAAATATCAGGAGAAAATGTTCCAAAGGAGGTCCATATTTGGGGCAACTTCACTTGCACTTAAGGGAGTATTTCCCGGTGACGGTCGAAACTGACATGTGGATAAGGAATCCATTTGCTGATGGGCTATCTACCAACGCCACAAAAAGATTATTTTGGCACAACTTTCAGCTAACAGTTATCAAAATTACATTTTTCACAATTACAACTAGCAGACTTTTGGTTATATGTCATAACTGACTACTCTGAATTCTCAAGAAAACTTTGAAATGTTTAACTATGATCCTTACTACTACTTATTTGTGTGAAAACGCATTCTCCCACTTCATGTATTTGAAATCAAATTGAAGAAATAAACTTAAGTTGAGAGTGAATGAAAATTATCAGACATTAAACCCAACATTCCAGAACATTTGTTGTTTGTATTATTGTAAACTCAGAGAAGGTCCGTGAAATGTTAATTTTGCTTTCAAGGGGGGCCCCAGACTGGAAAGTTTGGGAACCACTGACCCCAAGTTGATTTTTAGAGGGTCTTAAAAGAAAAGTACGGGAAGAGTTCTAAACAAAAGTAGCTACCGCAGCGCCAGTCGGCAAAGCAACTTGAAACTGCCTGCTGATGAAAATCCTCTCAGTAAAATTGATAATGAAATATAATTACCGTTGAGTATCAAGGCATCAATTACTGTAGAAATAGTGTGATGAAACACCGGTTAATGTTAAATGTACTTCTCATTTTTACTCTGAGTAAGTTATCTGCATTCATGCGAATCAGAATAATCAACTGAGCAGTAAGTTTTTAAGGAATACTGAAGTGTGGGCGATATAAATTTAAGTTAACAATGCCAAGAGAACTATCACTGGGGTTATAGTAAAGACGCACTCCAAAGTGTATGGAAACATATTTAGGGCCTATGTGGGAACGTGTAAAATTACAAGTAACCTGCACGAGAAAGATTATAAAATTATGTTCCACCCTGAAGTATATTAAATTCAGCGCACCATAATCTTGAATTGAAGCATCATATGGAGAAGTTATCGTCATTTCTATCGAACCTGAGTTTCTGCTGCGGAACAGAACAAAGTAACATGACACACTCGTTATATACAAATAAAACTTGGGAGAGTCTCAGAGGTGGTCGTTCTTTCCGGGCACTAATTCCGCAGAGGTTTAACTTTTGGGTTAAACTAATTGTCTATTATTTTTGACATCTGATTATTCAATTACGCTGTGGCCACCTCCATACCTAAGTTAAGATTCGATCCATCGATTTCATGGACGTGAAACCCTCCGACTTCACAATCTACTTGCTCCCATGCAATGCGAAGGTCAATGCGCGCTGCCATTATGTATTACTCCGCGAATGTCTTTAAGAGATTTTCACTGGTTGCACATCATAATACAGGTGTTCTCGGGCGTGGTAGTTAAAGCAAAGTTAGGTCTCATTCAACCAGAAGAACGGACACTTTCTAATTCCGCTAAGGCAAAAATAGTTCCCTCTTCTTTACCACCATTTTCCCTTATTGTAGGGTGACCGTATCAATGGTTGACCAAATATGGAACATTTCAAGTATAAAGAAGAAAGAACTGGTGTTTATATAACAACAGACAAATAGCTACTTTCCTGTGAAACAAAGCCTGAAACAGTGCAAAATACGTAAAAGGAAAAGCAGCTCGCAATCGTCTCATTTGACAAGATAACAGACAAATGCATTACTGAAGGTGTAGTTACATCAGTAGTTGACCAGTTGTAATAGCCAACTGTACACTACGATTGTTTTAGTGTAATTATTCCTTGAGCAACGAAGGAATAAAATTAATTAACTATTTCAATGCACCTTCTAGTAGAGATGCAAGGATATCTTCTATTAGTTGTAACTTAGTCCTCTTATTGTGCGCTCTGCTCTCTTCCAGATAAACTCTAGATTTACGTGATTTTGGGGAACAATGATTGCACTGCGCTTGGGGACTATATTATTAAACACCGCGGACGTATAAAACGTACTTTGTTTACTACTGTATCTTATATAAACTAGATTATTGCAGTTTGTTTCACTTACTGGTCAACCACTGGCGACTGATACATTACTGGTATGGTCACCCTACATTAATTTGCGTCATTCCTAACGTTTTTCAATATTCACTAACTTCACATACCTTTAACAGCATCATTTCTGTAAAATTTACCTTTTAGTTCACCCCTCTACGGAACTTAACCTCTTCCATGGCAAAAGACAAACGAATCCATCCAACCTAAGTTCTCGATTATGGTGGGGTTTCAAGTTGGAGGCGGACAACTAGTTTTTCAAATAGCATTTTGGGGTTCGTTTTACTTTATCCACACCAAATTAAAATTGACAAGAGAAAGGTTATGTTACCAAAGTGTGAAGGAGTATTGAAACGCAAATTAAAGTAACGTTCAGAGTAATGATCCAGTGTTATGAGGGTGAAATACGTAGTTATACGTGGAACAATATATGCATCCGCCATAGGTGGGGATGTGTGCCATTTTCTTTCACGCGCTAACTGACCGGTTCCAATGGTCACTAATTTAAGACGAAATTCGGCAAATGAAATTACAATAGGATATGAGGAATGTTCGCTATGCCATTAGTACTCCTCCGCGTGTAACCATATCCGAATGGACTGGGGTGCGTATTTTCCGAATGGTTAAGTTTTACTTTATCTACACTAAAGGACACCACCCTATTGCCCAATACAGTCCGCACCAATAGTTCTTAAAAATTATTACGCACAAACCGACAACTATCCAGAAAATAGTATGATAACCCCACGAAAATAATAAATTCGGAAAGGGTTCGCTTTACTTTATCTACACCAAAGAAAGTAAAATTTACAGATGAAAGTTATGTTACCAAAAGGTGCAGGAGTATTGAAACGCAAATTCTCGCATCCCACAGTTAAAATAATTTAATAATTTAGACAATTTGGAGCTATAAATTCATAGAAATGAAGTTTTCAGAAAGAAACAGGGTGAAGGCTCGGAGAATCAACCACTCTACCTAGAAACCTGGCACAGTAACTGAATCTAATCTGTTGTTTTGATAAATTACTATCCAAACATCTAAATTAGCTCTTTTACTTCATAAATGATGTAAGAAATTACTTCCTACTTTTTACATATTTAGTAGACAGAAACTTGAGTCGATACCAATTTTCTCCATCGACCGTCATTTTAGGTCGATATGGGCCTACTGACTAGAAATAATTACTGTTAAGTAAAAACACTTTACTACCATGTCACTTATTACAAGCTATAGATTCCGCTTATTATATATAGTGTAAAACAATGACTCTATAAGTTAATTAATGCATTCCTAGACAATAAAATGGATTTGCTATACTTACCAGCTAATGCCAGCCATTAAATGTCCACTCAAACTACATTGTATATTGTGATTTTTTTACCCTTGCTACTTCCTTCTTTTATAATTCTTCATTGTTCGACGTACTTGAACAGTTGAACGTTCCTAGATTGAAAAGACAGACGTCCTATTGCTAGTATAGAGTCTGAAACATTAAATAATAGTAAGAAGGAACTTCCTGTCATCTACAAGGAAGCCATATTCCTTGGTCTTTTAACTCTTGACTTTCATTTGTTAACGTAAACAAATGAAAATGGCAGCAGTTGGGGCGGTCGTGCAAGGATTTCACAGTATGTTTTCTGTAATAAGTTTAATTTTGTTGTGAAAATTTCATACATGTATACGTTTCATTATTTATGTTGTGCTCAATTTCTTATAATGTGTGTTTGGAATAAGTTTGAATAGAATAAGAGCATTTCAATTCATACGTGACTGGTACACATGCTTATAATTTGCACTCATTAAATCATTCGGCTGAAGTATTACAAAGTATAATTAAATTACTCAGAAATGTAATGCTATTCCATATGAAATTATAAGTAAAGACATGTGATCTGTGTTTTAGGAATTAGAGCATTGTTAACTACAGTATTTCTATCAATTAGTGCAAGGGTAATAATTGCAGAAGTGTCTTGAAAGTAAGCAAGAGAACTTTATTCATGCATACTGCTTTTTCCCCTCAACAAAATTTGTGTAGTCAATGTTTCTGGTCAATAGGAGAATCAATGGTTCTAATTCTCTATCGGTAACTAACTGTAGACAAATTTTCAGTGGTCGTGCTATTTTATTGGGTGTAGTGTAGAAAACGCAGTCCGTAAGATAGTAACTAACAAAGCACCCATGTACACAATGTTTAATTGCACAGTGGATAAGCAATGGATAAACGTTACTTTGTAACTCACGCCTTTCTCCATTTACTGAGTTATATCTACGCTTTTTTTTCACTTATTACCTTCTCAATAATAATCAGGCACTTCCATAAACACGTATCGACTGCCAGCAATCCACAAAGTGATACGAAAACCCATGTGTAATTATTACTTCCATATATAGGCGCTCGACTTGATCAAAACATAGCATGGCTGGCTACTGCGAATGAATATTAATGGTGGCAAATACGCACTCGATAAAATCGACACATAAACAATGTTGGCTCATATTTTATAATGTTTGTTCATTTGTTATTAATATATTTCGGAACATAGGTTAGGGGAGGTTGGAAAAATCAGGTTAGTTTCTCTTTCATTATATGCTATCCACACGAAGTTTAACACACTCCATGTTTACTTCCCCAGCGCAATAAGTTAAGGTTCAAACTTCACTGTTATGCACGACATCACTTAATTACTTTCCCGTGTTCATATATCACCGTCAATCCACGCCCCCATCGCGGACGAAGACAAATAGTTCCTTCTGATTATTGCTTTATCTCACACATGGGTTAGATGAAATTACCTTAAATTCCAGTTCTTACACTTGCCTTCGCCTTGATAATATTCCTTTTCTACTGTAAATTTTCTGCGGGCCATGAAGTAAAGTGTACTCTAAGCAATTTCCTAATGTTTTGTTAACTATTAGGCGTGGCCAGACAAATTTGTACAGGAGGGTTGCAATGTAAGATATTTTTTTTGAGTGGTATTCAGAACGTGACCATTAACAGAGATTTAGTCATGAAACTATCGTGTAATAAGAGAGTTAGTGAAATGCATAGTAGTGTATTGTTATGCAAAGAAGGCTTGTCACCTGCAATGACTGCGCAAGATGGGAAAAGTGAATGCAAATGAGGTGCTGATAAGAGATAAGTAAAGGTGGAACTCCGTCCATTAGTATCCCTTCCCCGCATGACAGGCATGTCAGCGTTACGAACAGAAATATTACATTCTTATATATATATCATCATATTGTCATTTTCTATCCACTGCTGGATGAAAGTCTCCCCCTTTTCTTTCCACACATCTCGGTCTGCTGCTATCCTCATCCATGTAGCTCCTGAAAAAAGCTTGATTTCATCTACCCATCTTACATTTGGACGTCGTCTCGGTCGTTTCTTTTCTCTAGAAATCCAATGTAATACATTTGTCGTCCACCTTCCATCTGTTCGTCTAGCTATGTGACCGACCCATCACCACTTCATCTTCTTCGCAGTCTTGATTATATCCTCTACCTTTGTTTGTGCGCGAATCCATTCATTTGTCTTCCTGTCCCTTCTGGTTATTCCTAGCATGCATCTCTCCATTGCTCTTTGTGTGACTCTCAATCTTTGAATAGTTTGCGCATGTCCAAGTTTCGCAGCCGTACATCGTTACAAGGAAGACACATTGATTATAAACTTTACGCTTGTGACACTTGGGAATTTGCTTTTGAAAAGAAAGTGTAGTCTTCCAAACGAACTCCACGCCATTTTACATCTGTTTATTTCGTCAGTCAACTTGGCATTTGATGTTTTGAGCTGTCCTAGGTAAACATACTCAATAACTATGCCTATTGTCTCTCCGTCAATCTTTACTTCCTTCTTCGCAGCATGTTGATTGTACATTACTTTTGTTTTACTTAAGTTCATTTTAAGGCCTATTTTCGAACTCTTATTATTCAGTTCTTCCATTCTGGTTTGTAGTTCTTCTGCACTTAAAGCAAACAGCACTATATTATCAGTGAACCGTAGGTGATGAAGATATTCGCTATTAATTTTTATTCCCACTTCATCCCAGTTTAAATTTTGGAATTCTCTCTCCAGGACAGCTGAAAACAGTTTTGGTCTTGGAGAAATTGAATCTCCTTGCCTTACCCCCTTTCCAACTTTAAATGTTTCGCAGTAACTTTATGTATGTATGCACTTTCGATGCCTTGATGTTCAAGTGATTTAAGTACTGCTGACAAGGAGACCGAATCGAAAGCTTTTTCAAAATCTATGAATCCCAAACATAGTGGAAGTTCATATTCATTAGTCCTTTCCATAACTTCATTCAATGTTTGTATGTGGTCCATTGTGCTAAATCCACGACGAAATCCGGCTTGTTCCCTTCCCTGGTTAAAATCTAAGTCTCGTTCAATACGATTCAAAATAACTTTGGTGAACATTTTGTATAGGACTGACAGTAAACTAATTGGTCTGTAGTTTTCGACGCGTTCTTTGTCCCCTTTCATGTACAACAAAATAACAGCATTATTCCAAATTCTGGTATTTCTATCTTCCTCAAGCATATCGAGATTAATTTAGTAAGTCC
>JAGDQP010044250.1:0-15962 GCA_022664845.1 Lepisma saccharinum
TGATATATAATATAGTGTATACTACCATACATAGTATAGTCAACAGTGCATAGTTGTTGCTTGAGTCCCGTTTTAGAAAATCGCGTCCTTTCGAAAAAACATCAACTTTTGATCCCGCATACTGCGACTTTTGTTTTCACCAGAATCACTAGCCACCTCTGCAAAATGTAGTTGCAGGAAACAAAGTCTTGAATAGGTACCTAAAGCATTTTTCTTTTACTTACTGTGAGTGACATAAGGCTAAAATGTTGCAGTTGTAAATTTCTAAGGTTTTTTGTTTGTTAGAATAGATTGTAATTCTAGTAGAATAATGAATGAACCCATGTTACAATATGTGTTACTTTTAATTGAGGGAGGATTGACCCAGTCTGGGGGTCAATCACCTTCCACACACCCACAATACACACACACACACACACACACAGAGAGAGAGAGAGAGAGAGAGAGAGAGAGAGAGAGCACTGCATCATATATTAATATCGCATCTGATACAGTCTTGGTTAACTAGTCAACAAAATCATCTTAATTCAAACAGGCAAACTCAGCTCACTCCGCAATCTGATTTTTACCGTATTTGCAAAATGTACATTGTAGAACCACCTTAAGAAAATCTTGGTGATTGCGGTTCCATTATTTGTGCTGGTTGCTGTTTCAAAAATGCACTTTCAGGTGATGATGAATAACAGGATAATTACACCAAGGCATTTGCTTATACCTCACAATAAGTGGAAAAATTACTGTATTCAACTTTTCGCAGTGTAGAAAGTTATCTACTATAAAACGAACATCATGAATTATACAGAAACACATTATAACTTTCGAAGGAGATAAAGAATATCCGAATTTCCTGTTTTAAAGCTGAGCTACCACCGTCACAAAATTATAACTTCAAAGAAGTGATGAGCTAATCGTGAATGAGAAAGCAAGCAATGTATTCATTTCAACGTAAAGCTGTTCTCACTTAGCCTTTCATGCCACCATTATAAGTTCCATTCATTTGCATTTTATGCACCTTATCTTACCAAGAGATAGTGATTAGCCTCCATGGCGTAATAAACGAAAGTGCTTGGCTGCATGGTTGGAAGAACTTGTATTTTATCTGACAACTGCAAAGCGTGAAATGCGATACAGCTAAATTAATCTTCTGAAGTGGTTTTCTTCAGAGCATATGCCGGAAGGTTTTAATTTCCAAAATAGATTCTTAGTTTATCACATACAGTTCAGTGGGGGAAAAAAGAACAATGTCAAAATCATCCTCTTCTTAAGGAGGCTACAGGTACTCGTGAACATATTTCTCTAAATTTTTACAAAAATCAGAAATGGGGGAACGACATTGCAATTTTGGGAACCCACCAAGATAATAATGAAGAAAATCTACCAAAAGATCTAAAGGGAGATTTTGTGGTTAAGATAAGTGTAAAGCAACGATCTCTAACATTAGATGACAGCACTACCTCTGTATCTCTTTAATGTGCTTTATTCGTAGCACAAAATTGCAATGCTGCTTCTACAAAATTAAAGCCTAGAGAGTTCAAACATTCAAAGAAGGAAGTTCATAACCACTTCAAAAATTCAATCGGTGCCGATTTCTTTATTTTCATTATTGTTCATTGTTGAAAGAGCTTCATTATTGTGAATATCTAGACCTTTAACAATGAAGTTCTCTGAAAGTTTGAACTCGCTAGGCTAGAATTTGTAGGAGCAGCATTGTAATTTCATGAAAAGAAAAAATATACATTGGAGATATACGAAAGTAGTGCTTCTATCTAATATTAGAGATCGCTGTTTTAAACTAACCTTAAGGTCGCGGACTTTGGACCGGTACTGAGGAGGCAAGCAGGTTCGAGTCTTATTACTGATTATACTAACCAAGGTGTTTCAATGTTACTCTCGGTTTTACTAATACAGTGCCGGTATCGTACCTACGCACAGGTCTTGATCACAATACCCTGTGGATGCTAGCTGAGGAGTATCATCCCTCAGAAATGTGATCATATACTTCAGCCATAGCGTCGGTCTGGTTCATAAACACATCCTTTCCCCCTTCACCACCCGTTTGATCGCAGGTTTACTTGCAGAGGGACGCATCTCTCTGACTAGCTAGAAAGAGAGTCATAAATAGAAAACTTACGACTACAGATAATTCTTACGAGTGGTCTGCAGTTTATCCTAACTCAGCTAACCTAGTATTCAGGGATTCTACCAGGATTTGCAGTTTGGGAGGTGGGTGTAAAATCAATTAAGGGTGTGGGAGAAGAGTTGTGCAGGGTTGTTATCGATTTTTAACAGTAAAAAAAATGAGGGGGGGGGAGATTGACGATTTGGAGTGGTTGACACCCTTCATTGGTAGGATCTGGCAGAATCCCTCTTTGTATTAGTTTACAATACGTGGATACTCGAGCGTTAGATTTAAAAAAATGTGTTCGTTTGTAACATCTGTGAAGCTGGTTCGACCCACTCAGTACTTACTAAAATAAACAACATACATCGTTTATAATTCGTTAGTAACGAAAATAAAATCGTTAGTAACTCAATAATAACGAAGATATTCCAAAAACAGTTTGGGTCGAGGCAGTTTCACATACCAGACCCACAAGTAGTTTCTAAAAAAATATGATACTACTTCGTTTGTAATTCGTTAGTAACCGTTAGTAACGGCAATAAAATTGTTAGTAACTTAATAATAACGGAAATATTACAAAAAGAACTTCCATAGGGTCAAATTTCGAACCCCTCCCAGAGACGCGTATAAACTAATGAAACACCCAAACTGCAAGCAACGTTTGTAATCCGTTATTCCTCCTTGATACGAAAACAAAATCGTTAGCAACTGAACAATAACGAAGATATTCCAAAAATAATTTTGGTCGGGCATGTGAAGTTAGCCCGACCCGCAATCTAATTTCAATATTTTCTAAAATGTATTAAAGTACATCATTTGTAATTCGTTAGTAATCGTTAGTAACAGTAATAAAATCTTTAGTAGCGGGATAACAACAGCCATATTAGATAACGAATTAGGGTCAGACCAAATTTCTTTTCCCTGCTAGAAATTAAAATATCTTATCAAACACCCAAATTGACCTCACCATTTGTAATTCATTAATAACCGTTAGTAACGAAAACAAAATCGTTAGTAACTAAAGAGTAACGAAGATATTCGAGAAATAATTTGAGTCTGGTATGTGAAATTTGCGCGAAGCCCGACGCAATTTCTAAAACTAATTGATATCTGTGAAGCTGGCCCAACCTACACGGCACACAGTGCTTTCTAAAAATACCATAACACATAGCATAATTCGTTAGTAACCCTTAGTTACGAAAACGGAATCATTAGTGACTGAATAGTAACGAAGATATTCGAAAAGAATTTGGGTCATTATAAGTTTTAATCCCGAACCAAAGCATATTTTTTATACTAAAACACCAGTAATTTGTTAGTAATCGTTAATAGCGACAATAAAATCCTTATTAACGGAATAATAACGGACGTATTACAAAAATAAATTTGGTCGGTCCTTATTTCATACCCATCCCAGCGACGCAAATAACCTAAAGAAACACCCAAATTGTTGCAATTCTTTGTATTTCGTTACAGTTCGTTATTAACGAAAACAATATCGACAGAAACTAAATGATACCGAAGATATTCCCACAAAATATTGGGTCGGACATGTGCAGTTGGCCCGATCCACAACATTTTAAAAAGATATTAAAGCAAATCATTTATAATTCGCTAATAGCCGTTAGTAATTAAAATAAAATTTTAACGGTAGTATTAAAATAACGGTAGTATTTGGAAAAAATAGGATCAGGCCAAATTTTGCTCCCCCTTCTAAGAACTTAATCATACAGTCAAATTGTTGACTTCATTTTTAATTCGTTAATAACCAATAGTAACGAAAAGAGAATCGTTAGCATCTGAACAATAACGAAGATATTCCTAAAATAATTTGTTTCGTGCATGTGATTATGGCCCGAACCACAACGTAATTTAAAAAAAAATATGAAACAACATCCTTTGTAATTTGTTAGCAGCGGATATAACATCTTTAATAACGGAATAATATTAAATATTGGGAATCTTTTTGGATCATGTCTACGTTACATGTTCGACCTAAAAGAAAATTTAGAAAATAACTTCGTTTGTTGTTAGTAACCGTTAAGAAAGATATAGGCCTAATGTAAAAAATATAACAAATATGGGTACGGCCAGATTCACGATCAATTGCTAAGGAGAGGAATAACCAAGTCAAAGAACTTGGTACCGTCTGTTTCTAACGAAAAATAGTACTTGAATAATATGAAAGACATTAGGAAAAGTACTTGTTTCGGGCATGTGAGGTTGGCCCGATCCACAACGTAATTAGCAAAATATATGAAGCCAAATCATTTGAAATTAGTTATTGACATAAAGAAAATAGTTGGTAACGGAATAATAATGGTTAAATTAGACAAACAATTTGTGTTCTACGAATTTACGTTCACACGCTAAAGATGAGAATGACAAAATAAAATGCCAAAATCATCATTTGGTATCGTTTAAAATTTGTTATTTACCATTAGTAACCAAACCAAACCATCAGTATTGGAATAATATGGTATATGAATATATTAGGAAATATTAGAAGGAGAATTTGGGTAGGGCATGTGAAGTTGGCCTAATAAATATATATATATTTTTAAATATGCCAATAAAATATTTTGGAATTCTTTACTAACGAAAATGAAACAAATTAAATTTCAGCTATAAATTTGAAACAAATAGATTTTAAATATATATTTAACTTGGAAACATACACTAAACAATATAATAAAGTTTAATAAGAATATAAACTTAAATTGAATTTTGAGAATAAATTCGGAAAATATGGAAATAATTTATAAAAATAAAATTTAATTTCACTAAAATTTAATTTTAAATTTTAACTGCAATTTCATAAATTAATTCTGAGAAGCAAGTTGTAAATATGTAAATTAAATTAAAAAATAATACCACAATTACAAGGATATGACAATAAAAAATAGTTCGTTCCAGAAAGAAAAAATAAAGTATGCCATTTTGTCCGTATTCGTTTTAAAACATAAATTTTAGATGAAATATTTAATTCATGTTTTTAAAATCAAATTTTAATTTTGTATAATTTAATTTTTACTTTTATTATTTTGTTTTTTATTACGACGAGGTGTCATATTACTTTAGAAAATTACATTGTTGTTGATCAGTCCAACCTCACATATCCAACGTCTTACTATTAATTTGGTGATTAAGATTTTGTTTTCATTCTTAGGTCAAGACAACTTCAAAAGACCGAACCAAATTGTGTCTCTAATATAATTGTTACTATTCCGTTAACAATTTTCTCCAATACTAGCCGTTACTTATGGATTACAAACGATACCAGCAGTTTGGTGGTTTGCTTTGGTGCTTCTTATTCTTAGCTGGTAAAAATAGATTTGACCCACCCAAATTGTTTCTCTAATACATTTTTATTATCCCGTTATTAACAATTTTGATTTCATTAATAAACTTTACAAAAAAATATAAAAGATGTAATATGATAATTTTTAAAATGACTGTTTTCCGGCCCAACTGCACTTGCTCTACCCAAAGAATTGATACAAAACATGTGTATTATTCGCTTAGTAATGATTTGGTTTTCGTTACTAACGGAGTACAAACGATATCAGCAGTTTGGGTATTTTTGGGGGGCCATATCATCCTTTGCAAGTAAACGTGACTTTGGCCCGACCCAATCTTATTTAATATCTCCGTTATGATTCTGATACTAACTAATTAATTCTATGGCTTATGAAACTCGCAAGTTCATCGCCGCAGTAACAAACGTTCGCCATTGGATTCTATCCTGGGTAATATCAAGCCATTTTTTTATCACGAACATCTACTTCTCGATGATCTCTTCTACTATTGTCCTGATATTATTCTGATACTAACGACTTTATTTTATTTTTATTAACGGTTTATAACAAATTAGATCCATGTGGTATATATTGTTTTGAAAATACATAATGGGTCGAGCCAACTTCACATGTCAACAAGTAGGGGTTTGTAATAATTTTGTTTATAATCATTTAGTAGTGGTTTTGTTTACGTTAATAACTGATTATGAACATAACAAGCGGTGTCAGTGTTAGATCTGGACACTCTCGTCCGTAGATAATGAACTTGTAATTGGCCCAACCAAAATTGTTTTTCTAATAGCTCGGTTACTAAAGATTTTATTTCCGGTAATAATGTTTACTAAGGAATTACAAACGAAGTAATAACAAACATATTTTTTAAAAAAATGTGGGTTGGGTGAGTTTCTAACCATCATGTTCTTGTTACTAACAGATTACGAACAATACCAGCGGTTGGGGTGTTAGATTTGGCCATTTTTGTTAAAAGCATGTGCCTACCCGAAGTTGATTTTCTAATATCTTTTGTGATCGTGTTATTAGTTACTAATGTTTACTAAAGAATTACAAACGGTATAGAGTTCTATAATATTGGTTAAAAATATATTGTATGTCACACTAATTTGAAAACCCAACGCAAATTATTTTTTAGATATCTTCGTTATTGTGTTACTAACAATTTTTCTTTCGTTACTAAGGGTTGCTTACAATATTATAAAATTGAGGTTTTGCGCTACTTTCATTCAGTTATTTACGGAATCGTCACCCCCTACTCGGATCATCTCTTTCTCTGCTCAGAACGTATAGTTGATACCCTATCGTTTTGCACGGTGCTCTGTGGGTACCATTCATAGAAATTACGCGCAAGTTACTCCTATTTGATAACAAAATTTTACTATATTACATAGCTAGCCACATAATCGGCACTGTTGATTTGTATTGTTCTCTTTCTCCAGCTCGGTTACCGCCCTAAATGAAAATTTACATGCAAGTTACTCCTATTTGTCATCATCAAAATGTATGCCTCGAAAAATAGTAAAATTTCTTTCTTTTCAGTTAAAATGTTAAGCTTTGAACGGAAAAATATCATGAAATTTAAGTAAAAATTTACTGTCTTTGATATTCTAGAAATTACTCACCGTTGACCTTGAAAAAATAGCAGAAAATATTTTTAAAGATTCTCCAGTTCGAGAATCTAGCAGGAAAATTTACTCCCTGAACTTTTCCTAGATTTCCTTATCTCAAACACCCTCGTAAAAATAAGTAGATTTTCTTTCTCTTTGTGGAAATTATGAGCCTTGAACAGAGTAAATTAATAAATTTAATAAAAAAAACATCCCATTCATGACATACCAGAAAATGTTCAGGATCCATAGTAGAGTATCGGCCATGCAGTAAATTGAAGATACAATCCCAGCATTCGCCTGGTGTGTTGAGGAGAAAACAACTAAGCAATTATTTAAAAAAAAAACTTAGGCGTATAGGGGAGAAGATAAGAGAATAGAGCGGCCAGGGCCTAAGCTGAAGGTACAATCCCAATATTTGCCTGGTGTAATTGAGTAAAAATTCAGTAATGGTCTTCAGCAGCGGCCGTATGCTAAATCAATCCGTCGCCACTCAACCGTTACTTTTCTCTTTCTCTCGCTCTCTGTGAAGCCCTGATAATAAAATTCTCTCAAATCTCTTTGTGTTGAATCTGGAGAATTAAATTTTTTTGAGTGTCTCTGTCAGCCTCAGTGAGCGAGTCCTCTCTGAAGTAAAATAAAATTTGGAGTCAACACATTAATTTCAGCTCCGTGTAGTTTGAGAGAAAATCAAGAAAAGATTCTGTGAGATTCTAACAGGAGCGAGTCTCTCTCACTTCGAAGTCTCTACAAGAATGAAATCTTTTGTATCTCTCGGTCAGCCTGAGTCTCTGTGTGTGAAATCAGCTAACTTCACATAACCGATCCAAATTTTTTAAAAAATATCATTATTTTTAAGTTGCTAACGATTTTGTTTTCGCTACTAACGAGTACTAACGGACAATTCGGGTGTTTCATTAGTTTATACGTGTTTCTGGGAGAGGTTCGAAATTCGGCCTTATGAAAGTTCTTTCTGAAATATTTCCGTTATTCTGTTGTCGTTACTAACGGTTACTAACGAATTACAAACAATGTACTTTAATACTTTTTATAAATTACTGAAATTAAGTTGTGGGTCGGGCTAACTTCACATGCCTGAGCCAAATTATTTATGGAATATCTTCGTTATTGTTCAGTTGCAGACGATTCGTATTTTCGTTACTAACGAGTACTAATTGATTACAAACGAAGCAGTTTGGGTGTTTCATAGGTTTGTACGCGTCTCTGCGAGGGGTTCGAAATTTGGCCCAATGGAAGGTCTTTTTTCTAGTATTTCCGTTATTATTCCGTTACTAACGGTTACTAAGGGACTACAAACGATGTGCACTTTTTATAAATTATTGAAATTAGGTTGTGTGTGTCGCTAACTTCACATCCTTGACCCAAATTTGTTTTGCAATATATTCGTTATTGTTGCTAACAATTTTGCTTTCGTTACTAACGAGTACTAACGGATTGAAAAAGATGCTAGCAATTCGGGTGCTTCATTAGTTTATACGTGTCTCTGGGATGATTTCGAAATTTGGCCCTATGAAAGTTTTTTGAAATATTTCCGTTATTATCCCATTACTATTTTATTGCCGTTACTAACGAATTATAAACGATGTACTTTAATACTTTTTTAGAAATTATTCAGATTGTTGTTGGTCGGGCTAACTTCACATGCCCGACCAAAATTATTTTTTGAATATTTTCGTTATTGTTCAGTTGCTAACGATTTTGTTTTCGTTACTAACGAGTACTAAGGGATTGCAAACGATGCTAGCAGTTTGGGTGTTTCATTAGTTTATACTCGTCTCTGAAAGGGATTCGAAATTTGACCATATGGAAGTTCTTGTAATATTTCCTTTATTTTCTCGTTATTAACGATTTTATTTCCTTTACTAACGGTTTCTAAAAAAATACAAACGAAGTAGTATCATATTTTTAAGAAACTACTTGTGGGTCGGGCATGTGAAGTTGACCCGACGCAATTTGGTTTTGGAATATCTTCGTTATTATTAATGTACTAACGATTTAATTTTCGTTACTAACGGTTGCTAACGAATTATAAACCATGTATGTTGTTTATTTTAGTAAGTACTGGGTGGGTCGGGCCAGCTTCACAGACGTTCGTTTGTATGTTTAGCATATTTTGCCTATTAGGTACGAGTGAACGAGATCGTACTTCATTTGATGTTTTCTGATAATGATGTCAAACTGTATCGTTATTAATGTACTTTGTGACATATGGTTTTTGTATACTATAAACCAGAAGTGATGTTGATTTGCTTCTTTTTTCTTTCAGAAGCATGGTCCTCGAATGAAATGTACGGCCTGCAAGATAATTGCCCATGCGAGTTGTATAGGAATCTTGGATAGAATGGGATTTACGTGTAAACCTACGTTTCGAGATGTTGGTGTTCGGCAGTACAGGGAGCAGACAACTATCCATCATCACTGGGTCCATCGGCGTTCACAAAAGGGCAAATGCAAACAATGTGGCAAGGTAAGAGACCATGGTGGTGTTACGTGTTGTACTACATAATTGAATCAGGCAGTTGTATCAGCACAAAAAATCGTATTCACCAAGCGATTGTGGTTGTTCTGTTGCTTCACTCATGGCACAGAAGGTAACATGCAAATAGGTTCATTTACTACTTATGGGGGGTTTATGGGGGCTTGGCCTAACGGGTCAATACAAATAGAACGCGATAATTGCAAATTTCGTGTAGAAAATACTGTATAATGCGTATTCAGAATGACCGACCTTTTGCTATAAAGACTTTATTGACCAGTTTACAAGGTTCTAAACACTATCCCCTTCAAAGTAGTTCCTTCTACTGGCAACACACTATTCCCAACGTTTCTTCCATTGTTGGGATGCTTCCTGGAACGCACTTTGTGTCAGTGCGCGGTTCTCTTAGTACATTTTCCATAATTTCCTCTATGGTTTGGCTACTACTTCCTTTCGAGGTGATTTTAAGTTTGGAAAATAGGAAAATGCCTGCTTGGACTAAATCCGGAGAATAGGCACAACAAGTGTGTGTGTGTGTGATGTTTTGCTGGATAATTGCAGGTGAGGAGCGACGTGTGAGCCGCTGCATTATCACTAATTCAATGAACAGCTTCCGTACGTAATCATATCAGCTCGTGTAGCTCGAGAACTAATGCTTATAGTGAAGCGGGGTAAATGGAAGCAGTTCTTGTCAAAACCTGCCATTAGGTACGTTCTGTGTTGGTTGGCGTGCTGTTTAAAATGTTCATTCCTTTTGTGAACGCACCTCGTATGTGCCAGTAAGCAAACATGTCATTATTTGCGAGATCTGGAGAAACCAGGTTGAATGATACAGTAACGCTACCTTTACTGTATCATGCATATAATGCATCTTGATTGAAAAAGATACGTTGTACGTAGGACTACAGTGTTTCCTGTAAAAAGTTTTAAGTTATTATCGATAATTGTGTAGTAATTTTATATATTTTTGATGAACCATTAGGAACATTACCTCAGTCAATTGTCTTCTGCTCATTTTTTAAAGTTAGGACGTTAACTATATTCGATACAAAATTTTAAATTAAAATGAGATGTAAGCGTCACATCCGGGAGTCGCCGTGACGATAGTGCGTCTGACTATACGAATCGGGCAGTGCTCCCATGCCTGGCGCTCTGGGATGTACTCAGTCTCCTATCAAATTAATTAAGTACCAGTGTATCCTTGATATTCCTGGGCACCTTGGGAAGTAAAGGCGGTCGACCAAGGGACTGACCACCTCACTTCTTGTGTCTTTGGTGGTACCTGGTACCTTCACATGCCCCATGCGCTGTTCACGGCGCGCGCGCATCGCCCAGGGGATATCTTTACCTTTTTATAAGATTCGCACCCAGTTTGCTGTATTAAATTGTGGTAACGCACATTACGACACTACGTCTGTAATGGTTCCGTTCAAAAATGTTGGAGGGTCATGGGTACTGTGTCCAATTCCAGGTTTAAAATGTCATGTAAATCATTATAGCCAAACCCTGAATTATCTATAGACAGTATAGAATCCCACTGTATTAAAGTATGATGTTTATATAGGTTTCGCGGACTCTTCTCTAGACTCCGGTTAGCGCGATGGCACATTTCAGGCTTCCGGAGACAAGCCATGATCGTACTTGGACCGTCAGAAGACAGTCGTTACTGCACAGAGAAAAATCCTTGTTTGTGATTCGGAATTCCGACTTTTCGAAATAGAATTTCAACACAAGAATATTAATTTTATTCATGATTTTTAGGCGGCTCAGGCGTTCATTGTAAGTATTCTTTGCACTGTATTACCCAGCAAGTGTTAATTATTGTGAAAATAATATGTCTTGTTGACCTCTCTGCTGGCGGTAAAGCGTTCTTTTCTACCATTTGGTAATGGTGCCCGAATTTCCGATTCTCCGGAATTCTGTAGCACTGAAATCCTGATTTCCATTCCGGGATATTCCGAACACCCCTAATTTCTATGTTACTTATCCTTTTGTGCCGAGTACATAAATATTCATATTTTCCATATCAAAGCTTTTCTTTTATAAACTCAAGATAAAATAATACCTGAGCAAAGCAAATACGTTTTATTTAAAACTAAAAAAGCGTAACGGTTTCGCCAGCTAACTAACAACTTGGCTTCATTAGAATGTGTCTAATGAAGCAAAGTTATTAGTTAGTTGCCGAAACCGTTACGCGTTTTTAGTTTTTAAATAAAACGTATTTGCTTTGCTCAGCTATTATTTTATCTTATCTTGATGATAAATATTCACAAATAAGCAAGATTTTAACCACAGCAAAATAGTGTAGAATTATTAACTGAGTTTCCAAATTCTGTAATTGACAAGTAATAATGTTCCATTTGTAATATAACTATTTTAAGCTTGGCTTTTATATAATTACAAGGAAACAGTTCACTGAGAATGTGTGTTTCTGTAGCGGTATAGGTAGCGTGTTAGATTCCAAAATATTGAGGCCCCAGTTCTATTTCTGCTCGGTATTGTTATCCTTTTTCAGTGCTCGCAAATTAATTTGTTTAAATAAATATTTGTTTAGAGAAAAGAAAGTTTTGTTTGGGTCCTATTTTTTTACTGCTACAAACAGTTTTTATACTGTGTGTGTGGCTGCTAAAATCATTATTTTCATTAAGCCGGAGCTGACCGGAACGTCCTTCCCGTGGAAATACAGAACCAGAGCGTCGTTTCGGAAAAAAAAAAAAAAAAGGGAACCGGAACTTCGTTCTTGTAAGAAGAATTTTTGATTTGAAACTAAATGTAGCAAATTGTCGAAATAACTACCGTGCAATGCAGTAAATACTTTACATAAGAGGAGTTTCAGTCAAATAAATGTAATAGTGACGGACATTAGAAATAGAATTAGCACCGCATTGATTTCTTTATATCAATCACTGGTTCTTCACTCAAAATGTGGAATCTTGTGTCATATGTTAAATCCCTGTTATCGATGTTCTAGCTGGACATCTCTTCTCTTCTTTTCATTTAGTTCGCGAATACGAGAAGCATGTACAGAAGTTTTTTTTTTGTAGCCTTAGCTCTTGAACGTGTGTAGTGCATACTCGTTGCATTCAATTAATTTCTTGTCGCTGAAGACGTTGCTTTAATTGAAATTCAGCGACGCATGAGGATTATTTATGATGCTGTTGGGGCCATCGGTACTGAAACTAATGAAGACTTGTGTTGGAAATTGTTATAAGAAAGTGTCTGAAATCTGACACGAAAGAACTGACTTTCCTGTACAAGGAACCACTACCTCACATACAATCCAGTCTTCAAACTGAAGCGAGAAAGGAGATGTCAGGTACAAAGGCACGTGAGTCTGCCAACTATAGTGGAATTAACGAGTTCTGAAGTTTGAGCTTTAACAAATCGTGGCGCAGGGTGACTAGCATGTAGTTTCACGTGATTTGGTTCGGATGACTCCATTAGTTGCAGCCTAACACTTCCCAAAATTTCATTGGATAGCGGAAATGTAGGAATGAGGTGAAGGATCAGAACTCGCTGCAGCCACTTTTTTTTATAGTGAAGTCAATACATTCGACTCTGGCGGCGAGTCTAGCGCTCGAGTCCAGTCGCTACTCGAACTTGACTCACTATAACCGGGTCCCAGCATGAGTTTCTCCAAGCAGCGTCTCTTCTTGACTCGAGCACGTTCTGAGCGGCTGTTCGACTCGATTTAAACTGGTACTGAGAACCGACTCGACCCTAATTCCTCTGAGGAGCGACTCGAACAGATAGTGAGCGCCGACTCAACTCCATCAGGTACTGAGCAGCAACCCTACTTGACTCAAATCTGACCGAGTCGCGACTCGAGTCTAGCGAGTCGTTGACATCCGTACTGTCAACTATTGACGAATAATAAAATTGGAGGCATTACTTTTTATTTATTCCTCGTAGAATCTTGGGTTACTTCTGGAATGATGTTCCTCTTCAAACGTTGTTGTTTGTTACTTTCATGTAATTTACTCTCTTTTAATTAGCCGTCGATAAATCCCTATTTTCTGAAGCAGGAGAATGGGCGAAGAACTTGAAAGTTTTAACCAATTCGCTTTGAATGTGGAAAGAATATGGCTGTTTTCAAAGCGCAGCCAGCAGATCTTCTGCCCTCGTTCCCAATAGAGTTAACAGGAAAGAAAAGCAATTGAAAGAAGAAAAAAAAGTTCGAGGTTTCGAATTAAAAATCAATGACGAAGTGGTCAAGTCTAACAGGACTGGTTGAAAGATGTATAGGGGTAGGCACTCTTGGAGTTAGTGTATTACGTTCGGGGAAAAGAGCGGAACATAATAATAATATCCCATCATGATAAAGAGAAGTAGACATATATATTGTTTTTTTTCTGTGACGTGTGTGGCCTTATTAATAAATCTCTTTCATGAATCTGAAATGGAGTCAATAATCTTGAAGAACCAATCACATTTTAACCATTTTTTATCTAAATTTTCTTTCAAAACTGATGGTTGGCAGAAGTGAAGGGAACACTCCTGATCACATTTAAAGTAGGGATGGCCACTTCCGGGAAAATAGTTTTACGGTTTCCGGAAATAACACTTCTTTTAAAGAAAAAAAATCCGTGTTCCTCCCGAAAAATTTACCCTTTTCCGAAAAGATGTCCGTTTTCCGTTTAGAATTTTCCGGTTTTTGGAAAATAAACTTTCCGTTTTTCCGAAAAATGTGGCATATCTAATGTAAATGCACTTCCTGATCAAACATGAACCAAGCATTGCTCATCGGGGGTGTACTCATCTCAAAGTCTGGAGGGTCCGGTTTCCATCATCGCTTCAGGCGAATACCGGTATTTTGAGGGCCGCTATCTTTTCTATTTCTTCTACCTTGTACAGATTCTATTCCTTCTATGAGTTTACGGCCTTCATATGATGGAAAAGTCGCAGCTACATGTGAAGTTTCAATGAGATATAATGGAAATTGTTTATATGAGATGACCACATTGTGTTAATGGTTGTGAATGTCAAGACTAAATAATCCAGGTATACAGAATTCGAGTGGGAAAATTAGAGCGTGTGATAGGAATGGAGTAAAAGCTTTGGCACTTTGGGGCGCACAATGCATCGTTTCGAAATTTAGAAAATGAATTTCAGAGCTGAACATTTCAAATTCCGCTGTCATTCTGATGTATCTTGCCATCATCAAAGAAATCAAAATTATTCAATCCAAAGTGCATATTTCAGAGTTTTGCGATTGATGTATGAGGAATTGTCGGACTCTCAGCTAAGATTGGAGTCTAAATAAGTTAATAATAAATTACTTCAGCATCAGAAATGATCCGTTTACGGTAAATAGATATATCAGATTCAAGACGGATGATATTTCCCTTGTATGCGTGGTTACATAATTGCAGTAAATAGAGCTGTATACACCCAAGGAACATTTAGTTTATGCATTACAAATTGGGAGGGGTGGGGGTCATTGCCAAGACATATGGCGGTGGTTTACTGTATAAATAAATGATGCACCTACAGAGTAGGTAAGATCATTTAAACATATAGCATAAAATTGCAGTAAACAAGAGACGTCCACATTATATTGACAAAATACTTGAAATATCTGTTCGTTATCAACACATGATTAAATGTCGTTGTATACACATGTATTCACTTGTGTTGTTATTTCGGGGTGTCCCAGAGGTTAGCGCGCTCCCTTTCTGTGGTCACGGTTCCTGCCGAGGTACATTGAATGCAGTGATTCGGAATCCACTTTACCAGCAACTGTAGAAATTTAATATAATAGTGCCAAATCGGATAGTGAGGATTCTGTAGATAGTAAGATAAGAAGATTTATTGCGTTCTTTTCACCATACACATTACAAAAAATGTAAAAATGGTATATAACATGTCAACTTGTATACCAACATACAAATTAGAATTACTGCCTAGGCAGCTATATTACATACAAGAAAAAATATGACATATTGCTATATAAACATACCATACACAGGAACTAATTGTATTCATGTAGAATTAATCTTCTTTACTATTCTTCTACGGAATAGTAGCAACCTTTGGACAAAAGGTTTTTAACAGCACTCCTAAACTGTGTATGACTACTTATATTTCTTATGCTAGCAGGCAGTTTGTTATACAAGGTTATACTAACATAAAAATGAGATTTACCAAAAAGAGATGTTCTATATAATATTAACTGTAAATTATATCTACTGCGAGTAACGTATTGGTGTATATATAAATGCAAGGAACTGTAAGTACATTTAACTTTGGGAATAGCTTCCTGCAACTGCTACGAAATGGAGCGTTGCTTATAATTCTAATTACCTTTTATGAAGCGTAAAAATCTTCAGTTACGAGAAGAGCCCCAAAAAGTAATACCGTATTTTATTTGAGAGTAGAATATGGCATAATACAGAGAAAGAATGGTTTGTTTATCCAAAATC
>JAGDQP010044251.1:1199-12228 GCA_022664845.1 Lepisma saccharinum
ATTTGGAGATGAAATGTTTTCTCTGCTGCTTTTCCCTTTTCTGCTTCTTCCCATTGTAGGATCAAGGTAAAGGAAGAATTCAATAAGGAAATATGTATATTAAACGTGAGTAGTAAGAAAATGGCGGGAATCGATTGACTCTTAAAACGACCTTTACGTTTTTAGGTGCTTTAATTAAGATATTTATGGAATATAAGCATAACATTAATCTAACGGTTGTCAGAATTTATTTATTATTAATTTGGGGTTTGTTAGAATACACGCGAAGCTAAGAAAACATGTATAACTTAAATTATCTGCTCGTATACAGTGATTGGCTTAGTGATAGACCTTACTCCTTAAAGTCCCTACGCTGCTACGTGGATGGCGATGGGCAATATATAGACTCTCCTGTGCTGAATCTTGTAACGCTTGACCAGCAAACCTTGTCTGTAGAAAGTGGTTGTGACGTAGAGATAGTTTCGTTATAGAAAGCGAAGATGATTGTTTCTGATAGGTAGGATTGTAGGTAGGGTACACAAATCGTGGATTTGGGCACGACAAGGAACAGCACCGACCTTGAAAACAGGGTACGGGATGCGGAAAGCATTACTTTTCGATTTTTCTGCCGCCTTGGAATTGCCTACCTTTGATTTTCAAATATTGATCTTTGTTAAAATGTACGTCTTTTACTTACTTAATAACAGTAGAGACATTGGTGATGGAAGATCTGGGGCGGTCAGGGGGTCTGACATGTCTCAGCCAATGCGTAGACAGATGCCAGTATGAGCCCAATGGCTTCTGGTGAAAAAGGAACGTATACAATACATTGTTCCTAAATAAGACAGACAATGAAGAGTCATCCACGAGTGACGTAGTTACGAAACTGGTCCATAAGAAACAAAAGTTTACCAAAGTAGCTTCCTTTTACTAAGGATATGAATCTTCTTGGGGCTACATTACAAAGAAGTTACATTATCGCACAAAATAGATTACCACACAAAAATTAAAAATGTTAAGAGCATTGGTACGGCTCTGTCAGTAATGAAGAAACGACAAAGCAGTTTCTGTGTAAACCTCGCCCGCAGTAGAAAAAGCAAATTTCAATTTGAATTTTGTATCAAATTGCTACTACATTATCAGATCCACATAATTAGTGATTTAAGAGATTATGAGAGGTATAAAGAGGATTTTATATACAAAATAGCTTACTAATTCGTTTTCACACGAAATTAACTCACAGAAACGTTACAATTCACTTCGTTAGCTGTGGGTTCAAAACTGTATCAATAATCAATATTGCTGTATAATTTTGAAACGTTTCATTTAAGGAAGCAAATAGCCCTCATACAGAAAATACTGTTTAAAATATATTGATACTTCAATGGTCTAAGAAATAAGTTAATATTTGTTAAGTTAAAACGCGAGGCATAAAACACCTATATACGTCCCCCTAAAAATTAAAACAAATCTTAGATAACCGCATTTCGTACTTGAGTATGTTATTATGAACATAGAGAAAATACTGTTTAAGATATAAAATTCTTTAATTCTCTAAAAAATACGTTAATATTTAAGTAGCAACGCCAGGCATAAAACACCTATATATGTCCCCCTAGAAATTAATGGTAAGTTTTGAAAATAGAAACACATTTAGTATTGTGAGAATGTTATTATGAAAATCAGCTCGTTTTCATTTATATTGAAGAAAGTGGAGGTAATGTTATCTTTTGGTGCCAATTCCTAGACAAGGAATGTTCATTAAAGGATATTGTAAAGACATCAAAATGTTTAATATAACGAAATGGAAAGAAACTAACATTTTTACACAGGAATGATATTATTACATATACTAATTTGTTACCCGCGCTGCAATCTCTTTCCTAAGATTGTCACCGTCCAAGAAAAGGGGGGGGGTAATATCTAAATATGTAGCCATATTATGTAAAATTATTGACTAAAATTATTTTAAGAAATAAATCAATACTGTTACTAGGGAATTCGCTGCCTAATGCGTTTACTATTAATGATTACTAGGCGAAATAGAACATTTAGGCCTATGTTATGAAGGTTTTTTGTTAGTTGAATGTGAATATTCTAAACCATATATTTAAATTATTTTTTCTACTATAGTTATTAAGTTTCAATTTACTTGTAATGAAACTTTCCAAAACGTCTATAATAATTTCTATTGTGTGACGTTAACATTTTTTATTCCTTCAGAGATCAGCCGTTGAATATTTGTCAATGTACTTTGTTATGAATAATTGGAAAGTTAACATCGTGTTATGCTAAAAATAAATATATCTGTCGGACCTCGCTGATTTTTGCTGATCTCTTACAGATGTACACAAGAAAACGGTAATAATATAGAGACTTTTATTCTCATAGAAATATGTTACTATTTGTTAAATAGGAATGCAATGCTTAAGACACCTATATACGTCCCACTAGAAATTAAAAAGTTGTATAGCTTTATCTGGTATCGTAAAGAAAACAGACAAACCTGTGAGCAAAGGCGCCCATTAGGATGGGGGGCAAGGGATGCACTCGCCTCCCCTAGCTTTAGTAAATTATAGTATGCAAGATAGAAAACAAAAGTAAAATGTTTTTATATACTTTCTATATTTTATTTACTTTTATTTTATTTATATAATTATTGTCAACACAAGCTTTCTAGCCCAATTAAAGTGTGGTTTTTAAAATGCTCATTTACAGACATTTTTATTAGAATATTTCTAAATGCGTCCGAAGACGAAGACATATCACATACATCCAATTCGATGAAAGTTCTACACATTTAATTGTAGGTACTTTGCATATTCTCCAGATTGGTGATTTCATCATTATATTGTCCTTGCCTTTTTACAGTGGAAGAGACCAGTGTTGTCTACGCTAGTTTTTAATGACGGGACACGAAACTGTAACAATGATACCAAGTCTGTGCACTCTAAGCCATTTTGAATTATTTTCCTAAGAAATAATAGATCAGAAATGCTACGCCTTTGATCTAATGAACATAAGCATAGTACATTTTCTCTAATGTAGAAACGTTGTTAAATTTCTTCCCATTCTTATTACAAATGCTAGAAATTTTAAAGCTTCATTTGTAATATTTTTATATGGCTGTTAAACATTAATTTCATATCGAACATGACATCAAGATTTTTTTACTACTTCGGGCCTATTTATTAATTTAACAATTAAATCTATAAATCCTTTTATTTGTACTGGATGATAAAACCTTGTATTAATTGCAAGTTGATTGATAACGCACCAGTTAATTGCTGTAGTTTTATGGCATCTTCATGGAATTAGTTTTAGTATATATTTGAGGTCATCCACAAATAGCACTTTTTCATTATCTGGTAAGAATTGTGGTAGGTCATTAATGAACAAGAAGAATAACAACTGTCCAAGATTCGAGCCTTGTGGGACTCGTGACAGTGCTATATATCAGATTTGTGTTCCTTAAATAGAACAGACTGTCTGCGATTAGTTAGATAAGACCACATGAACCTAATCAAAGATAGAGAGAAGTGATGGTGATCTAATTTACCTAGTAATACATTGTGATTAAGTCTGTCAAATGCCTTTTCAAAATCAATATAAATCGCATCGACTTGCTTTCCTTTGTGCAACAAGTTTTCAATAAAATATGTAACAACTGCAAGGTTCGTTACCGTGGATTTTTGTGAAATAATGCCATGTTGTTTAGTTGAGATCACTGCCTTCAAATGATTAATAATTCGTTGATAAACAATCAGTTCAAAGAACTTTGCAAATATTGGTAAGATTGCTATAGGCATGTGGTTGGTAATTTCTCGTCTGTTGTTTGTTTTAGGTATAGGACAAACTAAAGCAGATTTCCATTTGTTAGGGGAAATACATGTTTTTTGTGCTAAGGTGAACGCAATCAATAGGGAATATTTAAATTTACCAATACATACGAGGGTATAACATCAGATCTAACTGTCGTTTTGGATTTTAGATTCTTGACAGCCTTTCCTATTTCGTTCAAATGTATGTGATCAACAGGCAGTATTCAGATTTCTTCGTAACCTTTAGAATTACTATCAAAATTACTGAACGGTTGAGAAGAGGTTACAAATACTGATTGGAAATATTGTGCAAATATATTAGCTATTTCTTCATTAGTACACAAATCTGACCTTGAAATTTTAATATATTTGGGGGAAGATGTTTTGTTTTGTTCTTAATAAATTTCCACAGTTAACCTGGATCATTACTCATATTATTTTCAGAATTTGATATAAAGGTCTTATAGACTATTTTATATCTTTCTTGACTTCCCTACGCAGTCGAACAAATTTATGATAGTAGGGGTTTGAATTTTGAATTTTGTGTTTAGACTTTATATGATAAATTGTTTTAACCTTGAGTTTCCTAATAATGTATTTAGTAAATCAGCACGAGTCAGAGTTTCTCTTGCAGGGGACACATTTGACAAATATTTCATACATAATATAATAAAGTTTACTAAGTCATTAATATTATTATACTCTTTTGAGCATTTCCAATCAACTTCCAGTATACTTTATGGTAGGCTTAATGTACTTCATGACATGGTTCTTTCTTTTCGCCCTTAATTTAGTAAATATTGTAGTGGTTATTTTGTTGGTAACTTTCAGTAAATCATAGAAAACTGTCACTTTATCCTTGCCCCCTCTGAAAACCACAATATGGGCGCCCATGCCTGTGAGTACGTTATTATGAACATGAACACGTTTTCATTTATAATGAAGAAAGTGAAGTAATTTTATATGTTGTTACTAATTCCTATAAAGAAAGAAGTTGTCTTATAATGAAGAAAGAATTTGTATACAGTGGAGGGGAA
The DNA here is from genome assembly GCA_022664845.1 of Lepisma saccharinum. Lineage (NCBI taxonomy): Eukaryota > Metazoa > Arthropoda > Insecta > Zygentoma > Lepismatidae > Lepisma > Lepisma saccharinum. The sequence goes on from JAGDQP010044251.1 coordinate 6,037, forward strand.
TAAATACTACCGGCGCGCACGTTTGACAAAAGGTTTGTTAGATATGGGTACAGCAAGTACCTTTCATATCAATATATATATGTGTGTGTTTGTAGTATAGCAATGATAACATGCCACTTGTACTATAAGAATAATGAACTATACTTGTCAGGGAAACCATGGCCAGGAAACACAATCCATTAATTTCATTAAAACTTTTTCGACATTCCTTAAACAGTTGTGGTTTTTAGCTAGGTAATAGCGCTGACAAATAGACAATAAATACAGTTGTAGTGTAAGGCTAAAAAAGTACTTGGGCGGCGCACAGTGACACGAAATCCAAACATCTGGGACAACATTTCAAAATTCAATTTAAGAAAGTAAATTTGAAAACCATCTAACATTGTAGTTAAATGTCCAATAAACACTAAACCACTTCGTTTGTAATCCTGAAACGCGTAATCATTAGGGCCTATGTTGTCAAAGTTGTCCATTTTTTTCCATATTTTCGGAATGCCTTTGTGAACATTTTCTGGCTGCAGCTGCCAATGTGGCAAATAATTTGTTATATAAAATATGGTTCCTGTATATCGAAATATCAACGTAAATTTTTGGATGATTTTACCAGCTTCATCGAGATACGAAAAAGAGAACGGAGGCTAGGCTGTGATTTTTCATTAATACGAAGTATAGGACAAATACTTTTAGAGCATCTAACATGTAGCTGCTACTTTCTGGGTAAAACCTCCCCTAAAATGAGAAAATTGCAGAGCGCTCTTGCATTTGATGATGATCCGTATAAAATCTGAAACATTTGTGATTCAAACGTAGCGGAGAATAGAAAGTTCTTCAACAGTAGCAACGTAATAGTGAAATGGGTTGCAGTGGGGGCTGCTGCACAGGAGTGATTGATGAGACGCATGGGGTGGAAAGGGACCAGCGCTTGGACCTGTAAGGTGTTATTTCTTCCATGAGATCTTACTTCCGAAAAGGGGTATCAATCTTTTGGAATAAATTATTGCGCTCCTGATTAGCCCTGAGCCTGAAAAACAAATTGGAAAATTCTCTGCCATTTATCTACTTGTATGAAATTTTATTACTAAAAACACAAATTATATATGTATTTTCCTAGCCATAGGCTTACAACGTACCTGAAATATTAGGTGCAACAGAAGGTACAAGTCAGACATCTATTTCCCAACGTGCTCTGCAAATCTTTGTGATTATTGGGATTTTGACACTGTTAGGTTCGTTTCATGACTTTTAAACATATTAGTAAGATATTGTGCTTGGTGAATTCTACAAACTAATTGGAATTTCGTAAGAAAGTGAAGGTCTGAAACATAATTAACAGCAAAACTGCATTTGTTATCTTTACCAATCTTATTTTACCTCTTACAAAAAAGTGAAATATTGGCAAACTACTATCTTCTACAACTAATTTTAAGATCTCTGCATATTTTCCCAATGTTGCTAATATAAGAAATGTAAATCAAGTGTTTTTGTCTATAGCCTAACATTTATGGTACTTGGTCGCGCACCCGTTTGGAAACGCACGACTGAAAGATAATTTATGGTAATCTCTGCGTTTTTAACGTACCTATATTTTACTAATTCCACATTTTTGGTTCCGCTTGTTTTGGCGTGCTTTGAAGTATTCTCTTGCTTTCAGTGTTCGGAATTATTTTTATAGGATGCTTAGAAATTACATTTGATTGAAATAAAAGTATCCAGGCTGTGCCATGATATCATTGAGGTAGCTCTGTTTCGGGACTCGTTGTTGTACTAGATAATGGATGTGCTTTGGATACATGTTGCCATACAGACGCAGCCTAAGGTAAGGTAGGTTGGATCATCATTAGATATATGTGTAAGCGTGCTTTGAAAGTGAGTTTGTTACTTCCGGGTAGCGGATAAAATTTAATAGCCTTTGAGTGGATATACTCGTGACAGTTTTGAGATGTTGAGGAAGTTGTTTTGTCTACATCTATACAAAGATAACGTGCATGATGGGTATAATTAGTTGATTTACAAATAGCGAGAGTGGTGAAGGTAATGGTGATCTGCGCTTAGTGAAATGGACAATGACTTTTTTTTGTCAGTATTTAATTTCATCGTCCATTTGGTGGTCTAATGTTCTGTAACATCTAAATGCTGTTGTTCGTACATATTTGTAAATATGAGGTTCTGTCAAATAGCAAAGATAGCAGTATAGTCAGCAAAAGTCGCAAGAGAGGTATGTGGGTGAATCGGGATGTCTTCTATATATAACTTGTAGAGGATTGGTGCAGGGACCGAGCTATGGGGACTCTTGCTGTGATGGCATAATTTCTGATCTGCTGTTGATGTAGTTGACAAAATATGAACGTTCTTCTAAATTAGATTGAAGTAGGCTGATAAATTGATAATGAAAACTTAAAGTGATAGTTTGTATTGCAGCTCTTTGTGTCATATCCTATCAAATGTTTTTGCCGTATCTAAAAATATACCAATTGTGTAGCCTTTTCTATTGAATTATAATGTTATTGTTTCCAGCACTTGCATGAGCTGAGCTACGGCGTCAAATTGCGGACGAAACCCAAAATGATGAGATGAGATTAAATTGTGATCTTGAACGAATTGTGAGAAACTTTTGGGAACTAATATCTCAAATACTTTATTAAGATTTGGTAGCAGACTTATCGGACGATGATTTTGTGGGTAGAGTAAGTCATTCCCTTGTTTAGCTAATACGATGACTTTAGAGGTTTTCTATTGAATTAAAATGTAATTTAATCGTAGCATTGCCATAAAACGACAAGTAAATAATACTATTTTTTTCTGGAAAAATATTTAATAGCAAAAGGTGAAATTTCTCTATTGTTTGTTATAACTTACGTGGAAAGATATGTGTGGTAGGACCAAAAGGATGGTTGAAATCTTGAATTTGAAAATGTCTATTTACAGTTACAATAGTGTCCTCGTCATATGGTTCAGAGTTGAGAATGAATTGTGTTTCTAAATGTTCTGGAAATACTTCCTCTTTTCATTTGCTGATTACACAAGTCCTCTGTGTCCATGCAGTGTTCAATTTATCTTCTGGTATATCATTTGGCAAGATACCAAACTTCATGATTGTATTCTTGTAATCATCGAAGCTCTTCAGACCGTTCTTGGGCTGCAATGTGAATAAGGCGATTTTTCACTCGTTTCTTTAATTAATTCCAGAGACTCTTGTACTTTGGAAATCTGTTAATTGCCAGTTTTGCGGACCCAACTCTTGACAGCTATCAAAGCGTGGGTGCGAAGTTGTTCAGGTGAAGTAATAAAGAACTGATCCGGCTTCTGGGCAGATTATTTTGTAGTAATGTAGAGTGCTGATTTGATGTTTGCTGTTGTGATATCAACGGTAGTCTATAGCAGTTGGAAAGTTTAATTCCATATTAGTGATGATCGTATTAGCCAGTATTTGACCTTATCTGTCCCAGTCAATAGTGTATATTGGTGGTAAGTTTCTGGAATCAGGAGTATGAAGCTGATGGATGTTCAAGACGACAGGAATGTGGTCGGAGTTGAGAGCTGAAATATCATGGGACCCATCTTTGTATTAATATCTTTAAGTATTGCCATGTCCAGAACATCAGGCCTTCCATCATTCTTTGGAAAATGCGTAGGTTCTAATGTTGCTATTGGAGTGACGTCAAGATTTGGAATATCCTTGGAAAGAATTTTTACGGATAGATTTGATATTCGTGAGCGTCAATGGTTATGCTTTGCATCGATATCGTCAGGAATAGTAATTCTAATTTCCACTGCACTGAGGTGTTGAATATCGTCTGTATATAACGGTCTCTCAGGTTGTTTGCATTCAGGAATAAGAATGGTGTCCGAATCTGAGGCATGGAGCCTTACACTAGTGATTTCTAGAGATTTTAAGGCTGAAATAATGATTTACTGAATGGATAGATGGTTTTTGAAAATCACCGCTGTGCCAACATTAGGTCCTGAGCAATCATTACAAAAGATAGTATAATTATGTATTTTCCATCTGTAAAAATGTTTCAAATTGCTTTCGTTTAATAGGAATATATCGATATAAAATTCTTTTAAGAACCATTTGGGCTGCTGTTTTGGGGACCACACTCCATGGGCGTTCCCGAAAAGCTATTCGCGTGTGACGTTCTGAGTTTTAATTATTGCGTGCCATGATCGATGATGCTTGCAAAAATTTCTATGAAAATATCAATTTTAGAAAAAGAATCTAATGCGGATTTTATTCGCGGTAGACCTCGTGTAATCAGTGTAATGATGTTTATAATATTTAAGCCTTTACATAGGTTTAGAACTTCTTTGATGATGGTATCAATGCCAGCGATGGCTGATGTGAGATTTTCGGTAGTTTGCTTAGTAGATGAGAATTTATTTTTACAGTTTGATCTTCTGTACTAGATCGCTAATTAGCGATCACAGGAGTATTAGCTGTGTTGGCATTAGATGCTGCAGTTTGTTTCTTTGCAACAGTATGGTTATTTTTAGGAACTATAAGTGACCGGTGACCCGCCTTGATCCGAACATAGGTAACTCGGGACCTGATAATCGGGCCCCAAACTTGACCCGGATGATGCGGTCATGATCCAAACGACTAGACTAGCTCTGTAGTCCGGCGATCCGATGATCAATCTTAACCCAACGACACTTTCTTGACTCTATTTGACCTGGATTGGCCTGAATCAATCAATGTTTAATGTGTGAGATTGACACACGCCTTCAGAATAACCTATCATAGGGGAGAGTTACTTGCACACTTCCGGGGGTATTTTCGTTTTTTACACAGATTTTTCCATATGTTTTTTTATTATTATTAGGATATTTTCAGTATCGTATTCTTCGTGCTCTTGGGGAAAATCCCTTTTCCCGGCAACCCATGACAGAAACACTGTTCAGAACCCAAATGTCATAAGGAAATAATAAGATAGCATTCGTTACCTCCGGATCATGGGGTCAAAGTCGGATTACCAAATCACGGCCGGCTCCAAGCATTGACCCGATGACCCGGACCAAAACTTGATACAAATAACAGTTTCAGCTCTGGCTAATGTACCTTGGAATGTGTTCCAAGGTACAACATGTGCGTCTGTTCCATCGTACAAAAAAGTGACGGCATATTGAAAATGCTACATTAGGATGGAAATTTATGTCATAGAAGAACTTGACTAATTGTTTTGTAGACGGTTATTATTATACGTAACAGAACACAACTCCAATCACGGCACCATAAAACAAAAAGTAAATTTGAAAACAGTTACATTTAACTCTCGAAAACGTATTTCCAAATTCATTCAACACACAACCATCTGAACGCAACTAAAATCATGCAGTTACTATTTGGCAAGCTTGACGCACAATTTAGTTTACGGGGTAGTCTCTAGATAGCATAGTCAGTCAGAAATACAATAGTGTTCCAATTTCTAAGGTACACTATGCTCAAGGTACAGCAGTCTCCCCTACTTATTCGATAAACTCAAACCTTTCAAGAGTACAATGGATATACAGGATCCGGCAGCGTTCATAAACCATTTTCAAAGGTTAGTCACTAGTTAGTGCGGCTAAGCAATGCGCATCATGTGAATGCACGAGCTTTAGCATCTTACATTAGGTTAGTCTGTAATGTAAATTAGTTTCAAGGCTACTCGTTTCTATTTCAATATTGAAAGATTTTAATGTCCTTTATTATTCATTTTCATGCGATCAACGAGTTTTTCTGCTGTCTCCATTATGATCGAACGGACGTAAGATTTCTCGTCTCCACTGCATCCACAACAGGATAAGACTATGTGAGTACGATATCCTCCAGCGTTTCAAAGTAATAATTTAGTTAATTACAATCGACAATTTTAATGTATTCTCCTAACCTTAGGTTGAAAATTCCTAATGTACAAGGATTGATAAGGTGAATTTCGATTGTTGCGTAATTTTTGAACAACTGATACCAAAGACAGGACATGTTCCAACTGGCATTTGTTTTACAATATAATAATTTGAAATATATTACATTGGATGTCCTAAAAAAATTTGACATATATAACTCAAATTTATTAACATCATCAAATGTAATCTTCATCAATTATACAAAACGATCTTTGGAAATAAGTCATAAGATAAGATAAAATGAATTTGATGGGCGGTAACAGCACTATGGCTTACGCCTGTCCCGATTGGAGATAAGTACTTCGC
>JAGDQP010044252.1:0-15962 GCA_022664845.1 Lepisma saccharinum
TTACTAGTTTTTATTATCAATCAATTTTTATTCATTTCCTTTATATACTGCTTCACTTTTTAAAAATAAGACATTTGAATGATTTATATAAAGAAAGTACAATAAAAGTAATAAGAGAAAACTATCATAAATAGGCGTAAGTGTAATGTCCTTCGTTGAGCTGAATAGACGAACTGACGTATCTGTTTAAAAAGAACCGGGAAAATTGTTTGCGTACATCAAGTCAAGCGTGAAATCCATAGCTAACTTAAATTCAAGTTTCGTGAACACAGCAAATTTACTTTGGGAGACATGGAATGAAATATAAACGTGAAATCCTTTTTAAGCAGCTTTCCTGAAAAGTTATGGAAATGCTGTTACGCCAGTTTGTCTCTTGAATGACGATGTTGTTAAATTCATTTCTGTTTTAAATTTCGATCCTTTGAATACCAACATACAGAAATCCATAGTAAGTATCCTGAAAATATAACAATATATTTAAGATTATAGGTAAATTTATACATATTTTCACTAATTCTGGCAGTTTTTTTTCAAACTGACCTCAAATTTAGAAAATTTAAAATTTATTGTTTCTGAAATAGCTGTTTTGTGTTTCGATATGTTATGTCATTTGCGATGACGACAAGCAAGATTTACATATTTCTTGCTTCGAAACTACGTACTTTACGTTTTTCTCTGTTTCTTTGAAAATGATCACCCCCATAATTTTTTCTTCTGCTTTAAAGTTATTTTTTATATGTTATTCAAATTCAATAAATATATATGATTTAAAATTTAACTAAGATCTTTAACTTAAACATTTATTTTTCCATACCGAACATGTAACTTTTCAGCTATTAAGAGTTTGCAGAAAATAGAACTAACTTCTATTTTGAAGCAACTTAAACGGGAAAACGATCTATAAACTAGTTTTATCCACCACAATTCAGATAGCACCATTTTTAGGTAGGCCTTTAGACGAGTGTTTTACCTTTTATGTGAAGCCCTGATTGAAATGAAATGAAATATGAAGTTTTCCGTAAATAAGTGACTTTTTTTTTCATGTTGCTATCATGAGCATATATAGGTTTCCCTCAAGGATCTCCATACATAAGATTTATTTCTGGTTCCTTTACAGAAATCCTACGGCTGCAGAGAATCCTGTCGACAGTGTTCCAGATTGGCCAGCATATACATCAAATGATGAACAGTATTTGCGGATGGATAAGGAGTTTATCATTCTTCAAAATTTTAAGAACGAATTTACAATTGCTGCACAAGAGGGCCTACCTGAGCCTCAAGGATCCTAAAAGGATATCACTTCTACAACAAAATCAGAGTGTACAATGTAGTGTGTACTATGATCAGTGAAATATTTCTTCTTAAGTTTTAAGTCGAATAACATTATTTATCGACGTTCGTTAAACATCGAGCAGAAAACAGAAAATTGTTTATATTGCATATTACTGAAACATTTTAAATAGCCTAAATGTAATATTGGAATTATTGGCTTAATATTGTACAGCAAATCATTGGATTGACTATAGTATTCTGTACTAAATCATCATGATTCACTAACAACTTAATAAATATATATAAAATATTTTCTGTTTAGGGTAGTTTTATTCCTAAATGTATATCCTTTCGCATATAATCGGTTGTAGTTATTCAAGACAAGATAACCTTTATCATTATCATGGACACTATTTTCACCCGATTTCTATACACTGCTGCCCTTTTCTTTCGGCATATATGTTAATCCATATAGCTCCTGAAAAATGCTTGATTTTATTTATCCACCTTGTATTTGATGTCCTGTCGGTCGTTTCTTTTCTCTGGGAATCTATTGTAGAACATTTGCTGTCCATCTTCCAATTGTTCCTTTAGTTATCTCACCGGCCCATCAAACTGCATCTTCTTCCCAGTCTTGATTACATCTTCTACCTTTCTACGCAAGTAATTCTTTGTTTTCCTGTCCTTCGTAATTATTCCTATCATGATTTTTTCATTACTCTTTGTGTCATTCTTAATATTTAAGTTCTTTGCACATTCAATGTCTATCGTTTACAGCCGTGCATCAGCACAGATAAGACATATTGGTTATAAACTTTTCGCTTGAAACACACTGGTAGTTTGCTTTAAAATAAAGCTTAGTTTTTAAAACCATCTCCACATGATTTTACATTTTTTTATTTCTTTCATTAGCCAACTTGGCATTCGATCTTTTTACCTGCCCTAGGTAAACATACTCATCAACTATGCCTATCGTGTCTCCGTGAATCTTTATTTCCTGCTTTGTTGCATCCTGATTATACATTACTTTCGTGTTTGTTTGTTTATTTCAAATTTATTTTCACCCCTACTTTCGAACTCTCATTGCTTAGCTCTCCCATTCTGGTTTGTAGTTATTCTGTACTTGAAGCAAACAGGATTATATAGAAAGCAAATTGTAAGATTGATGGAATACGAATACTAATATTGATGGAATTCTGTCTCAAGTATAGAGACATTGAAGAGTCTTGTGTATCACAGATACCTGTATGTACAACACAAACGAATAAATTTCTATTTTACTCAATTCTAACAGCATACTGTTTATTAAAACATTTAAAATTCTATAAGGCACATCAGGCCTTGTTGTTCTAAGACCACCTTAATGGAACCTATTTCCAGCACATAAATTTTGGAATATCACGACATTGAAACTATTCCTTAAAACATACTATTAACGCCTATTATCTTACTATCTGATATCAGCAGATAAGCAAACACTGGAAGTAGTATTTTGATTATGACAACATATTGGCTTTAAAATGGGCAAACAAGAATCCTAATTTTTGAAGGAGAATAGTTGCAGGGCCGACTTGAGGGGTGTTCGAACTCTTCCTCCGAATAGTGAGTCAACATTTTAGGGGTGCCAACCATTTACATGCCAATGCTAAAGTCTCGAAACAACTCATTTGTATCGTCCTCATCCCGACATACTAATTCATTTATCCTTGAGAGCGGGTATTTTTGAAGTACTTAACTATTAGGTAGTAAGATTAATTTCATATAAAGCGTTTGTTGTATCATAAAAAGAATCATACTTACCGTAATATACCAATATAATGATTCTACTGCTATTTTGAAATTTTAAATAATAAACATTTGCTTCAGATATTTGTAATACCTTCAGATATAAACAAGTAAAAAGTGAAACTAAATAAAGTAACATAAAATTAAATCACAGTTTTCAAAATTTTTGCACTATACTATTTTACTTTTTTCTATTCACTCACACCCAAAATGGTTGGCACCCGCAAAATTTTGGCGCACTGTTTGGAGGAAGAGTTCGAACACTCCTCGAGCCGACCCTGTAACTAATAGAGTGATTTTAAGAAATAGTTTCAATGTCATGATAGTCCAATATCTATGCTGGAAACATGTTCAATTAAAATGGTATGGTCTAAGTACAACAATACCTGAGGTGCCTTATAGAACTTTAAATGCTTTAATGAACAGTATGCTGTTAAACTGAATAAAATAGAAATATATTCGTCTGTGTAGTGTATACAGGTACCTGTGATACATATGACTCGTGAATTGCTCTATACATGAGAAATTAATTTTAAAATATACGTACAGTTAACATCACTATAAATTATTACGTAAGTCAACACTCAAATAATCACTAACAGTGTAATAACCATTATTTACCAACAAACTAAAAAGCTCAGATTTTTTTTTTTTTTTTTACACTTTCAATACTCCTTAGATAATTCGGTAGTTTATTGTACAATCTGGTACAAAATGAGTAAACACAAGAATAGGTATTTGCATTTTTTCCCTTCCTGGGAAGATGTTTCTATTTTGCCTGGAATATGTATTGCTTGTATTTGTAGTAAAATAAGTGACTAGTTTTATTTGTAAATATTACGCTCTTAATAATATATAGGCATGGAACTGTTAGACATTTTTGAGACACAAGCATAGTTTTACATGATGACTTCGAGCTCATGTTAAAAATAATTCTAACAACCTTCTTTTGAAACCGAAAAGTATTTACTTTAATAGGCTATGTAACCCAAAATATTATTCCAAAGCTAATATGACCATATAATTTTGTATAATGTAATGAGACCAGAGTTTGTCGGAAGACTGTTATCTATACTCGATGAAGCTGAAACTACTCAGTTTTTATTAAATTCGAGAATGTGATCATCCCATTTTTCTTTTCGTTTATTTGCTTTTAGAAGTATATTCCAATCTTAAAGAATTTACTATTATGGGTGGAAATATAAACGATCAGTGAGAAAGATGAAAATATAGGATTTTATATTTATCTGCAGATACATTCATATTGTTTGTTGAAGTCCATCCCCTCTATTAATCTCACAATCATTGATTTAAAATTACTTTCTGCTTCCTTATCGGTGTTTCCAGTTACTAAAACATTTACATCATCAGTGTACAAAACTAAATTTTGTGACTATGAATAGAAATAACTGATATAGACAAAAAAATAATATAGGCCCTAAAATAGAGCCCTGAGGAATACTGTTGATAATTTCAGTCACTAGCAATAGAACGCCATGCTTCTCTCCTTAACATTCCTAGAGATTTTACTCTCTGCTTTCTGTTACTCAAGTATGGTAAAAACCAACCCCAATTCACCTTTGATACCTTGCTGATATAATAAAGTCAAGTATTTCACTTTGTCGAATGCCTTAGAAAAATCTATAAATACACCTATGGCATTTCGGCTTTTATTTAAGGTATCTGAAACGTGTTTATAAAATCAAACAGTTCAGTGCCGATAGATGTTTTCTTCTGAATGCTATATTGACAAAGATAAATTAATTTGTGTGTATACATAAAAAGTTATTTAAATGTGTCTACATTGCATATTCAAATATTTTCTTTCAAATACAGACAAAATAGAAATGGGACCATCGTTCTGAACAAGGACAAAATAATTTAGGTTATCATAGCGATAAGTATTACAGGATGGATGATATAGCTAATTGGTTGAGATATTCATCTGCCACTGCTTCCGGGAGCTAATATTGATACCTTCAGTAGGATTTATATAAAAGCACTGCAATTATCCAGAAAAAAAACCAGAATGCTGACATTGAACTGCAAACAATTGTGGGTAGCTTTTGCTGTCATTGTAGCGGTAACAACACAAAAAGATGATCCTGTGGTTAATCTTCCAGGATTGGGAACCCTTAGAGAAACAATCCTTGTAACTAGAGGAAACAGATCAGTGCAGTCCTTTCTTGGCATTCCTTATGCCAAGTCACCAAGTGGTGAAAGGAGATTCCTGGTACGTAACTACTTTAAAAATATTTAAGTTTAAAAACATATAGTTCTGGATATGGTATATCCACATAATACGTAACTAGAATTCAAGCTGTTTTATTGCGATAAAGAACGAGAAATTCGATGGTAGACGGAGCTAAGTTACAAAATTAATAAATGTGTAATTACCACTTACTATCTTCTGGCTGACTTATTGTTGCATTCTATTGTGTACCCTTTTTTCTCCTAGAAGACCTAGGATCTTTCCGACAGCTATAGTGTTACATGAGATTACAAACATATACCAGAAGAATGAAAGTAAATTGTTACCATATCTCTCTCTCATTGAACTCCCTAATATAAAGTGATCAAACGAAAATCATATAAGAAATCGATTTCTTAGAGTACTTGCATATCTCAGTTGTGGTAGGTACGAATATCTCACCACTGTTTTTTTTTTCTAATTCAACGAAAAGCTGATTTAGCATATTCTATTGAGAATTCCACAGTACGTCATCCTTGGTCAACAAAATGTTTCTCGCCTCTATAATGTTTAATCTGTGACTGACAAAAATGACAGATTCGTATTCAAACCATAATAAAGTACTGTCTTTTCAATGCCACAAACTCCTTGCAACAGAACGAAGTAATCTAATGGATCTCAAAATTAAGAAATCACAAAACTTCTGAAGTCTTAATATTTTATTTAGTCCCTTATACAGAATTATGTTACACTTCTTTTATAGGCTTCAAATATAGCTAGGACCTAAGTAGAACAGATGTCTGAGGAAAAATATGCATCGTCGATCGCATTTCCAAGAAAGAAAGAACTGGGAAGACCGCAACCGAAACCTCACCATAGGTATCATTCTGGCTTCCGAGTGGTGAAAATCACATAACCCTGGCAAAACTCATTCATGAGCTCGCCTAACACCCTGGGCCGATACGAAGTCCAAACGTTATCGATTTTATCATGGGAGCAGGTTCCTTATACAGGCTAAACTCAATAAATTCAGGATGATTATTTAACATTTTTAACTTACTTAAACGGAACAGTTTCATATTTTACAACTTTTCGAGTATGTTCTTTTCTTGTTGGTTTCCAGGAAATGCATTTTTAAGTTAACACAGTTACATCCTTTATAGTATTATTTATTAGCTATTTTAATATGCATTGAGTAATTTTAAGCTACTGGAATAGAAAATAGCATGAATCAAGCGTAACAAAACATTGTGATATTCAGACCAAACATTTTGATACTTGGTCTTTCTCTATGGACAATCGATAGCTCTTTGAAGGAGATAACATATTCCTGTTTAAAAATAAGAAAAGTATAAAGTGAGAGTATCCATTCAAATATTCGATCACCAATCATATTGTGAGTCATTGTATTAATACTTACAGCAGGCAGGCACTCATATTATACGTGCAAAGAACATTACAACATATTACAGTTGTTCGGAATACTTTACAAGAAATAGTACGGAAAACTACTTAAGTGATGTATCAGCCTGTGCTCTATAACGCAATAGCAGAGGCCATTTAATGTGACGTGTAAATGTTGGATATCTATTGGAATAGACTGGACTACAGACGTAATTATTTCCTTCAATTCAACGATATTGTACACTTCCCTGTTGTACATTGTTTCTCTAACCGTGGTGCTTTTCCCTTTGTAGCCATAAAAGCCGAGTTCGCTTGCACACATTTCTCGTAGATATGACAAAATGTTAAGCGGGTGGGTGGATCTGGGTGAATCCGTTCGTGAAACTTCTTATTAGCCGTTGTGGAGCCAAATACTGCCACAAAAACTGTTACAACTCTTCGTTCTTCTACGGAGAGCCTCGATATCATTCTATACGCAATAAAGAGAAAGAAAGGTACATGTGTTTTTCATATTCAATTGTCTCATATATAGTGAACAGGGTGTGATCACACGCTCCGCTAAAGACACAAAATACTCCATAAAGTGTTACCATAAATATGAGTCACCCTGTTATACTCACTTCTTCTTCTATGAACCAAAGTATAATAAAAAATACTGCCATTGAATGTATTCTGGATAGAATTGTTCATAATTTTAAACAATATTGAAAGCTCTTCACAGGTTACATTTGCTGGAAACTTAAGCTGTACATATGGCAACTTAAAAGAAATATACCGCTGTTTCTTGACAACTTTATCTCTTTTTCCTTTCTTAAAAATAGTTTCCATTTAAACGGGTAAAGTGTCATTTTACAAAATATATACTGTCCCAAAATTTTCAAATCTAGCTTTCGAAAAAACGAGAAAAACCTCCAGATGGAACGCTTATTGTAGAATACTAAAGCAGGTTACCTGCATCACAGCGTTATACCATTTGGCTAGAACAAACATGATGTACAAGGCAAAGACACAAAATAAACATTGGAGATATATGGTCGCTATTTTCACTGCATGAAGAATGTTCAATGTATTCCTTACGGGGCATTCCTCACTTTGTAAAGCAGCGACGATATGTAAAGAGAATGATTCTTCAAAACAACATTTTTAAAGAACTCTGAGTATTTATTTTATGAATATTCCATGCACAAAATAACGTGTTACAGAATTTTAGAAAATAGTTTTAAAAGTAAACAAATACCTACTATATGAAACAAACAGAATATAAGATTACAAGAGTGGAACGGACCATGATGGGAATACCAATGAAGTGGAAATATGAACACGTTCCTCGTGACAAATTAAATGCCCAGTGACAACTTGTTTGTTCTTCTGCTCGTGGCAATAAACCAGTATATGTAGTAGGTAAGGATGACTCACGTATACCATTGAAACCTCGACCCACTCCAGTACAAGGAAGAAAGGTCATTGACAAGTAGAAAGTTAACAGAAAAGCTCCGAGAACAAAAGCAATATTTGTGACAAGACTTGATCCCACAGTATCGTGTTCGGAACTGGTAGGTTTCATTTAAAATATACTAAAATAGATGTAACTAAATGCGTTAAATTAAAAAAAATAAAATTAAAAAAAAACATAGTAGTTACTCTTCCCTTTACGTGGGTGTTCTTGAGAATCAATTTCATATTATGTGTAACCCAAATGCGTGGCCAGAAGAAGTATTGTTCACACAATTTTTCGGGCACTTAAAAGAAGAAATGATTATAATACAAAACAATAGCAATAGTGAATTAGCGGAAGAAAATAATGTGAAATATTTGGTTTTATGTGAAATAATGTGAATAATGTGAAAGTAAATTGTGAAATATTTGGTTTTATATGTTTAACATATGTTATATGTTGTTGGTTGAAACAAGATAAGATGCACTTTGTACAAAAATCACAAATATATAGTGTTATAAGAAAGGATAGAGCTTTAGATCTTACTAATAAAACTAAATGTGGGGGCTGTGTGCTACTAATTAAAAGGGAAAACAAACTTATATGTAATACTGGTGAAAGGAGACATTCCAGGTACCACCCCTGTACTAATAGGCCTTCATTACTTTCCCCCAAACCTATCTACCACTGAATACTAATATCATTGGAATTTCCCGAATTTGAATCTTATGAAATTGATGTTATAGGTAAACTTAAGGCACTAACAACACCGGGTTCAGATTCCAGAGCAAATTAAGTTGTTCAAGCTTGTGCTAGTGAATTAGCTCCGCATCTTGTTCGGATTTTTAATTTATCCTTCTGTAATGGTTTATACCCTTCTTTCTGGAAGCATGCTTTTGTTGTACCAATTCACAAAAATGGTAATCGCTCGCACACAAATAACTACAGTCCAATCATTGTACTTAATTATTTCGCAAATAATATTTGAGACAATTATTTTTAAGCACCTAAATTTTAACCTAAAAAGAAGTTTTAAATGAATCTCATGGTTTTATGAAAGGGAAGTCTATTGTAGCAAATATTTGTCATATTACCGACTACATCAAATTTCATGTAAGTAAAAAGGCTTACGTCGATGTTGTTTACATAGATATATCCAAGGCTTTTGATTTACTCAACCATTCTCTATTATTAACAATATTATCAAACATGGGTCTCTCACCTTTGTATATCAAGTGGTTTAAATGTTATCCGTCATCAAGAAGCTACCAAATTAAAGTAGGCTCAGCTTACTCGACTGTTGTCACTATAGGGAATGGTATACCTCAAGGTTCACCACTAGCCCCTTTGCTATTTTTATAAACGATTCACGAACTAGTATTATATACTGAAACGTATTATTGCACGCAGAAGATTGACCATTATATAGGGTTGTAAATAATTTTAAAGATAATGATTTACCTCAGAAAGACCTTGACAATGCCGCATGTTGGTGCAGTTTTAATCTAATGGAAGTTAATAGTAAGAAAACAAAAGTTATGACGTATAAACAGAAGATTCAATAATACATAAGCAATTATACCATTTCAAACTCTCTTGTTCATAAAGTTGATACGATAAGAGATCTGGGCGTGATCTATGATAGAAACCTAAGATTCTAGGAGCACATACATAACATACAGGATGCTAGAAAACTTATATGATTCATCTTTAGGCAATGGTATATTTTTAAGAAAGGTAGTTCCTATGTTCATCTTTATAAATTGTTAGATAGAGAGAGATTTGCCTCTATTGCCTGGAATATTATAACAAAAACCTTGTGTAACAATCTGGAGTCAGCTCAAATATATTTCGTCAGGATACTATGCCTCAAACTGGGTTTACCATACCACGCAAATACATATGACCAATTGACCATTCGTTAAAATACTGGAATCTTGAAACTTGGGGGAATAAAGGAATGAAAATGATGCACTGTTCTTAGCGAAGATACTATCAAATAAACACAACTGTAAATATGTATTAGAACCATTGGATTCAAAGTGCCCTTGTACAGCACTAGAAGTTGTAATCTGGTAACTTCCGTTCACAAGGATCATGACATTTTGAAACAAATGACTTCACATTTTAATGACTTGAAATATGATTTTAATTTTCAAAATTGATGTTGACGAAATGAAAGTCTGATTCTTATGTCTTTAATCTGTATTTTAGATGTAATCATGACGATGATCGATATTCGATACTATCATGCATTTTAACTATCTTGCACCTAACTATCTACTATTTTTACGAGGCAACATCTTTTAATTTGTATCTTCTTCTTCTTATTATTATTATTACCTATGTACGTACACATTTGTATGTAATGCTGTCTGTATCTGTAACTTCCACATATCACGATGCTCTTAGTATACTGGATTATAAGGTGCGGGGGGGGGTCACACATTTAAACAATGCTTGCATTAGAACCCTAGAATTGTTGCACATTATTTTAATATAGTACTCCCACAGGCTATTTTATAGTATTGTATTTCTTCAATTATTTGCACCTACTTATTGCAATAACGCATGCACATCAGTAATATATCTTCATGCATGAATAGTGTTTAATGATCTATGTTCTCTTTTTATATTATACTGACATAGTGCTGCAATTTTGCTGTATAACTGTTCTCAGCACGTTAATAACCTATTATTATTGTATTAAACCTATAAGCTGTGAGTGAAGAATAGTATATTAATCAAAGTACTCAAATTAGGAACAACCTGTATTTAAATCAATATAATATACAATTGTCAAAAATGATACAGTTGTATTCTTATAAGGATTATGTATCACATATTTTACAGCCTCCTGTAGATGTTGATCCTTGGGATGGGGAAATAGACGTGTCACAAGATGGAAGAATGTGTCCTCAACTTGGTATGGATTTGAACGACAACAATATAGAGGACTGTTTAACATTAGATGTATACACACATGAGGCAAATAGTGACGACTTTACCTATAATGAAAATAGTACTATTGCTTCTAGTTTAAGAGATTGTTTTCTGATGAGTAATAAAGTATGACAAAATAATACTAGCAGGAAAGCTACCAGAGTTTCGCATTGAAACTTTCACAGATTGGGGTACATATAAACAGATGAAAACATGCCAACTTTTCATGTTGCAAACATTTCGCAACTTTTTAGATCGTCAGCTATCATGATTTTCGCCATAGTCCCTGAGAAGTATGTAAACTTGCCATACATGTCTGTGATGGGACATGAATGTAATTAACTTGCACTTTTTTCCCACGAAGACAAATGTTTAAACTGTTGGTGATAGCAGTCGGTTGCGATTGTGATCTATCAGATATCATCGATTTCAAATTGAAAAGCAAGTGATCTTTAGTTTCAAATTAATAATTTTACCTGGTAATCAAAAATGACACGCTGAAAAGACGAATCCAAAATATATTTATATTTACTGCTATAGTGTAATGTCATACACATAATGTACTATCACATAATTATTCACTACTAATCTTGACTACAGAATGTACCTGTCATTGTACGAAGATTTGTGGGATTGTAGCAGTGTGAAGTACAACGGGTCTTAGCATACATCGACACTACCAGCATATGGTAACTGTGCAATAAACAACAACAGCGAAATGATGTAACAACCTGCATTTTCACTGTACTGACCCTTTACATTTACTATGATTAAATGAGTATGTGGACTAATAAACACTTGTCCAAGTTAAGCAAGCATCCTCTTTAAATCTTTACTCATTGCGCAAGAAATATATGTTTCCTTACATACGTACATCTCATGTTAACATTCTGAAATTCCGTACAACACAGCCTATCATATTCGAACTTTACCAGAACCGATTTGCATTGGCGACGACCAAATGACACCATTGAACAATATTCTGCATTTGGTGAGAATACTCCCACAAATACTGTTCAGGCAATGCATGTGAAAGAATTCGGCCAAAATGGTTTCTCTCCTATCTAAGCATTGTTGCCAACTACTGTCTCACAGAACAATTCAAGTTCATTCAAATTTATTATTTCGGCAGTAATTCTTATTCACAAAGTGAAATATGCTCATGAACAAAGATTGTACGATAGTTAAGTGGTTTCTCATGCCACGTGCAATCACTGAAACGACTGATCGCAAAATTAGACTACATAGAAAATAATAAATTATACGTATCGACAAAATGGTGAGTGGTAGTCACAAATTCAACCCATCAATCCTAAATAATAACATGAGTCGAACAGATCGAATATAGTATTAAGTACCAAAATATTCACATCGATACCAATTATACTACACATAAATCATTACACAACAATGCATTACCCAACTGAGCATGATATTAAATCAACACTTGATAAAATTAAAAATTGACGGAGATGAAGTTGGTGAGGTGGCCCTCCACATTTACCGAGCCATTCAAACTGAAGCCTCGTGGAATAAAAGTGTCTATAGTGGCCGCTTAGATGGCAGCATTCAAAAATGATTTTGGCGTAAAACAAAAGCGAATCAAATAGCGTGAGATGAGCGCCTGAATTTATTATTGATTAAACTGAAAATTCATCACAGAATAGAGCAGAACCATTTTTCCTGAAATTTCAGAGCGGAAATTAGATGACTGTCTTTTCCGTATTCATCATTATGATGACTCAAGCAGTTCCATTACATGGAAGCATACAACAATGATTAAAACACTCGTTTCTTCTAAATTGAGAAATTAATGTTCTTTGGGGTTGTTACAAACCATATGTTTTCCGTTATCAATCACTATATACTTATGATAATTACTTCACACACAGTATTTTCAGAAATAAATTGGTGTTTGGTTGTTTGCTCAATTCAATGACAGCATTATTATTCACAGATTCTCACACGCTTGCACTAACTGATGAACAGCTTTTTAAAAGAGATGCAAGGAAAAATAAACTTTTCAAAGATGTTTCTATAGATTCGTGATTTTGTTAATACTGGAAGCGACTGGTTTTTATTTATACCCACGTTTCTGGATCATTACAGTCTAATTCGTGCGTGTAAACCTCCACGAAACTTGTATATGTGGACATTTTTTTTAATTTTATGGACTTTATACATCTCAGGTTTACACAGGAACATAATGAGGCACAGAACGTTAAAAGGTGCCATCCTGGCGTTTATCTAATGTGACTGACGAAATATTTGGAAAAAACTTTCTAGGAATCGGTGGCCACTGATCGTTACCAGGACATTCCGACTGCTTTATCAACGTCTACGAACTGAGCATTGGCGCTCTTTGCAGCTATAGACAGGCATGTGAACAATGCCTGGTACAGAGCAGATGCTTGGTACCTCACAATTGCCCACAACTCATATAATAAGTGGGGCCCGCGCCTGCAACATTTGCATCCACAGAGTGCCAAACATAAAACATCTATGGCTTACGACCAGAGATGGTAAATGTAAAAATACTGATGCGATAATGTGCTAAAGCATAAAGTTAAGAAATTACTTTGGTTCTATTAATTGACCGTAATTTAAAAACTAAATATTTGCAAATGCTAGTGAACATTTATTCCAATCGTAAAACTGTTCACATATAATTATTACTGCGTACAAATTACTTGATTCCTATGTACATTATTATTATTATTAATAATAATGATGTAATGTAATATTTATTAGAGTGCTATGAACAGCTACAGGTATTACTGGTTGCAAATATAGCACTGATCAAGAAATATAATGACGAATACATACATGAATTACAGTACAAGTACAGAACAAATAAAACAAAATCACAAAGTTGACAAAAAATAAACCATCATAAAAAATGTTAGCAACCTTATTACCAGGTGTATGTGAAACGTCCCCAACCTAATTATCCCAAACGAGGATCACACAGACAAATAGGGTCGCCAGGAGCTTAGAGAACCCACGCAACGCATCTAACCTAACCTCTAGCTCCAAACATTTTCTACATCCCGACGAGCGGCGCAGAAATGAATTCCAGATTTAAGAATATCTGGGAAAGAGGATTCCAGATCCTTGTGATAGCTGTAAAACATAAATTTAGATCTAGGGAGAAAATACCGGTAAGGCGACACCTCCAATCATTTAATTAGATCGTCAGTCACATATTCCGAAGTACTAGCTGGTGCAGATTAGCGACAGATTAAGAAAGAAAAACGCAAAACCTTACTTGGGAAATAATCTCAAACGATGATATGCATAACGACTCATATGTGACTCATACTGTGTCTTTACTCACTTCGAAGTCACAGGGTGGCAAAATACCATGTATTTCCTTTACCTTAGTAGGGCCCACACCTGTAGTCTGGAATCGCAATTCCTGAAATAAAGACGAACGAACAAAAACGAATGACGGTCGCAACTCAATCCAAACGTAGTGTCATAACGCAAAATGCAAATAATACATGCTGGAGTCACTTCATATGTCAACTCAGAAATAACCAGAAATTCGATATATAGTTCCTTTCCCAAGTCATCACTTCTCAGCTGGCGAAAGAATCCTACCACTGGTCTACGGATTTATGAACCGATCTAATCTAATTAAAATCACATCACTCAATGCGATAGGTTTACCGAAACACAGAAATAATGAGTATCAATTGCTGTCAACTTCACGTAACGATTTGTAGCTAATTTCCAATAGATATCAAGTTAAACATTAAATAACTCACTACACATTACAAATATTACTAAACACTGTAAGAGGATTATCAACTAATGCCTCAGATCGTACCTGGTTAACTGAGAGGTTTCTACACTACGTTCACTGAACATAAACACAAGATTGTTCGAAGAAATATAAAAAAATTCAGAATTCCAATTTATTACTCTGAATGTACATATTTCACGCTCTTTCGGCTATGATAATATCATAAGAATCGGAACAGAATTACTGTCGAGGTGTAGGAACAAACAAATTTGAATCGCTGGTATACATTGAATTAATTAAGCAGAACTGAAAGTTGCGTAGTCACATATAAATGTGCATAATTTCTATAATAATTAATAAATTTCGTTGTTATTTTCACAAATTATTCCCGAAATATTGTTATATAATTTAGAAAAGTTTTGTTACAAAATTACTTACACGAAAGAAGTTCTAATCCAAAATACATCGTATAGAAAGAATCACTTTAACGCTATTAATTGTGTGACGTCATTACAGATGATTACTACCTTATACAAAAGACGTTCTGAATAAATCTTGAAAATACAAAATAATATTATAAAATACGACTTTTTCATCGGAGAATAGTGGCTGGAGTTGAAACCAAAATTATCGAACCATGTTGAATAATATAAAATTTACTATTAACATCGAAACGGTACGCAAAGTTAGTCGAACAGATATGTTGCTAATTTGATCAAGGAAAATATGCGGTAGCTGTCAAACATGGCTAACCGGGAATTTCGAATAGATTTGGAAAACTGGAGACGAGAAATTGGCATATGATTATTAAAATCCAACGAACCGGTACTTGTAATGTAAGAATTTGGTTAATAGTGGGCCCGTACTGAAATTTAGAACATGGTGTACATTTTGATAAATAATCTCAAAACAAAATAATGAAATTAATACGGTGGAAATTCCGAAATAATGTTGCTGAAAAATCTCGGTAGCACTTAACAGTGTAAACAACAGTTACAGTGTGGTAACAGTGTAAATCAAAATTATGCTAAATTTGGTGTTTATAATTACCAATCGTAGACAGAGCTTAGGAAGTACAGATGACGGAAAGCCCAGACATCCACTCGTCTCGTTTTAAAAATTGGAACTGAACTAACTTGGCGTGGGAGAGCAGTTCTCCCAGCAAACGGAGAAGAAGGCTGATT
>JAGDQP010044253.1:0-15961 GCA_022664845.1 Lepisma saccharinum
TTTTTGATCATTTATTTAAAATCTGCTAATTTGCCTAGAACAATTGTATGTTCACATAAAGAACAGAAACACTATGAAAATAAGAATAAACCAACGGTTACATTACAACTACGGAATTAATAATAATAATAATAATAGTTCCCCATTTGTAATGTAACCGTTTATTTTTTCTTCTATTCATACTGTTTCTGTTCTATATGTGAACACGCAATGGGTGCCTACACAATGATACCATTCATTTTACCTGTTAAAAGCATATTGTAGAATATAACATTTGCACTGGTGCTACAGAAATAGTAAAAAAGAAACACTCGTCGTGACAGCAATCGAAACCTGGATCTCTTTCACTGTAAGCTAACGTTTTACCCCTATCTCTACCAGAGCTACTGAAAAATGAATGTTTAAAGTAATGCGTAACTGCTTTTCGTACGTCAGATTTCGCTCAATAATTATCATTTTCTTCTTCCCTACAGAACGGCAGGCTCTAGAAAACATATTGTAGGGTTTTTCTTAGATATTTTATCGATATACAAAGTTTGCTTCCGATCTGAACTTTTTACACGTGGATGCTTGGGTGTGAGTATCTTTTTGGAGAGAGTAATCTTGTTTTAGAATTTGCCAAGGGATAACATGGTATTCTCAGTGGATGCGAATCTTTTCTCAACTTGTACTGAGATTGAGGGTATGGATATGTCTGAGATAACTTCACAGTACATGTTCAATAGAAGTCCAATTTTCATAAATTTCATATCTGTACTTTCCGGAGGAAATTCAGTTTCAATTTGAAGAAACGTTCGAAATTCAATTTCGGGCAAACTAAAAGGGACGTATTATTCCATTTTCCTTCAAGTAAAATCTGTACACTCTGATATTTACGAAATTTACGAATACGATTCTAAATTCGATAGCATTTGACATCCGAAATATAATAAGATGGTTTGCATTCCGAAATCCAAGATAGCTGCAGCACTAAAATCTCTATTTTTGTAGAATTTTCTCATTCCATGCTTCCACATGGCACTAAATTCGTTTTAGAAATAGAAAAAAAAGAGTTGATTTTAAAATGTAGAACAGTGCCATAACGAAAGCCAGGACAGTGCAGTCCTAAAAGAATTTATTTAATAAAAAATATTAACGGGCATTGCCGACTACGATTAGGTCACGTTTGCTAGGCTCTGATATATGTCTGAAGTTCAGATTGATTGAACACAAGTTATTGAAAACACAACAGTAGCTATCATTATCCCTACATCATTGTATCCTCCTACTCTTGATTTATTCCTAAGTTCTAAAAGTTCATATTGTACTCCAATGCATTACTCACCAGCAAAACTCTACAATGGTGTCGAAATCATTCGTTTAAAAATAGATTTATTTACAAACTCTACTGCATCTCATGAATCGGAAATAATTTCTGTTAAAGTAATATTGCACTTCGTGAAAGTGAATATGAAAATGTCTTACCAAAAGAAAAAACTATTCATTGAAGTGCCAATTTCTGGCACTATTATTATTATTATTATTATTAAAGAATATTCTATAAACATGTAGGCATGCACTGTTACCTTTCATGAAAGGTAAATAACATGAAAGTATCTTTTATACATATAACGTTTTGATACTTACTGAGAATTCGAAGCGGCCTTCATTTCACAAACAGAAAGACTAACCACTACACCACGAGGTCGTTAATGATTAACCCATTGATAAGGATTCATTAGTAAATTGTTGATCGAAAGTCTTCACTTCGAAAGTTAAAAGATAATTTACGTCTTTTTTTCGCTCCATTTCGGGTAGTATAATAGTTTCTGTCCCATGATTATACAAAGCATGCATTATGTCTGTAACCTTTGTTTGCATAATGTTTCATTTGAATGAACATTTCTTTATTCTAAGTTTCAGATAGTACTAAAGGTATGGACTGTTTCGACGAGCTGAATGAATTTCCCTTCTTTCTCTTTAAGTGTTCCTGTGAATGTCTCTATGTCAAATTTCTTACTTCTGACTTAGAAATCTTTCGACAACTTTTCAATATTTAGTTTTATCTTTCTAGTTTCGTTATTTATTAATATTTTCTGACAACATTTAAGAATAAAATCGTTTTTACATACTTTACAAGTAAAACAATTAAGCGAATGCCCGAATCGAAGGAAAAACATTATTTGTCAAAAACTGTCAAATAAAGATATGCGAAAAAAAAGTTCAGCATGAGTGTACCAAAAAAATGAATTTAGAGATAGACAACTGTTATTTTTATATTGCAGCTAACATTTTACACTTTCATAACATTAGTTCAAATACATACCTTGCCAGTTTTGCAAACACGATAATTCATCACACACATCTTTACTTACGAGGGGGTATCGTTAAGTTTTAATTATCACCCCGAAGTTATTGAGCTATGTGTATGAAATTTTGCCAGTGTATTTAGTGGACCTTATGTACATGACGGAGAAAAAAATGAACTCTTTGTGTCCTTTCTTGACATTCTGCAGGCCGTCATTGTAGAACTCTGTAGACTGCGTTGAAAACCACTGTCCCAATAGTTGAATGACGTCATTTTTGTCGTTAAATCGCCCAAGTCTCAATGCATCTTTCATCTGTAGGAACAACAAAAGCTACTTATGCCGGGAGAAAAGAGAAAAAACTGTAAGATTTCAAAACCACAGTACCTTGATTTCTCAACCGCGACTTTACTAGGCTGGTGCATGTCCGTATGGAAATGAACACCTTTGGTGAAGCCACAGTGCATGAGTACTTGGTCGTGAATAATTTTCCACACACTACCATAACGAAGCCCAGTTTCCTTGACGAACATTGGGATGGTTGCTTGCTAGTCTTCCAGGAGAAATTCATCATTTTCTTCATTGTAGCCCCATCGTCCGTGCGTGATGGTCTTCCAGTCCTTGGCTCATCTGTGACGGACATGTGGTCAGCTTGTAAGTTACTTTTGCACCTCACAACAGTGTCATGTGATCGGAAATTATTCCCATAAACAGTCATCATTTCATCATGAACTTGCCGGGCACTATTCACCTTCAAATGTAGGAACTCTATCTCGCTGAAAGTCTCAAACTTCTCCATCTTGCATATTGCTGAGATCTAGTACAACGTGTAAAGAAACGAAAGAACACAAGGAGTTATTTTTTCCTCCGTCGTGTACATAACGTCCAGTAAATACACTGGCAAAATTTCATACACATAGCTCATTAACTTTCGGGTGATAATTAAAACTTTACGATGCCCCCTCGTATAAGTAGTCAGATTTTGTTCTACCAAGGTGAATCTCTGCGTTCGAGAGTTATACATAATATCATAGCTGGACAGTTCGATTGTAAGATTAAATGTGTGTAGTTCTCTCGTTATCCGAATGTAGTAACGATTGTTAGAGAATGACAAATTTTCCGAAGTTTGGTTACAAAGCGTTACATAATTATACATGCAAAACAACAATTTCATTTGCCTCTAAGAAAAGACAATATCATGATTGAACGTCAATTCTGCTGAAATCAAATTTCTCGCCGTACACAGTAACTTAAGTATAAAAACCAACGACTTAAAGAAGAATCTTGGAGAGAGATATATGCAAAGAGAACTGGTAGCTGTAACTTTCTGAAAAGACGTCTGTTCTTTCTCCGTCAATGGTAGTAACGTGCTTGAGAATCTGTAGTGGAAGTAGCTAATATTGAAGGTTGAAGAATTGAGCGAAGGTTCGTCTCGGTATTCCGAAAGTTAACTCTACAGTTCCGTTCTACGTGCTGTGCAATAATCTAAGTAAGTACCAGGTTTAAAGATTAAGTAACATGTTAATCTTAAATTTCCTATCAAATTGAAAAGATCCCTCAAAGAGTTTTTTCAGCTGTTAAAGATGTAGAGACCAATTCAGCATCTGGGTGACACGAAAGGTTTATTATGAATCAGGAAGAGGGGAAAGATGAAAGCTCGCGTTGTACGGTAACATGAAAAACTGATGGAACTGTTTTATAAAAGGAAATCAGATATGTATTCCACAATGATCAATATCTGAGGAGCAGAATGGAAGCAGCTATGTTGAGCATGGATAAACGGGAAATGATTTAAATTTGAAGAAGAATTGAAATATGTCTCCAAGTTTTATTCTCTTTAGGGAGTTGTTACTTTCCATTTTTGGTTTCTTTTCAAATGTACGTATTGGATTGTTACAACCTACATGTTTCGAAACAAATGCTTTCGATGCCTCTAGGCAATTAAGTACAGCTTCACCCGTATTTAATAATATTGCCTCGTTTCAAGCATCTACTGTTTTACTTAATATTGTCACATGACGATTGAGATCTGTTTTCAAATAAAATCCTATTCGAAAAATATGAAGAGCATATATAGATCTTCACACCACGTATTTTTAGTTTATATCTTTCAAGATACTTACTGATTGTAGGAGACCTAAATCTATTCGTAAGATCCCACATGCTGTGAATTCTATCTTCCTTTCAGTGACCTGTATTGCAAAGCTCTGAAGCTAAAATAAAAATAAAAATTATTGTAAATAACACTCAAAATCAGTAACTTAAATAGTAAATGTATTTTATATACATTTAAATATTTATATGGTACTAAGCATTTGTAATTGTATTGTCCTGCATTATACAGGAAAGTTCTAGAATCCAGCCCAGGTGGGTAATGCCGCCCATCAAATTACCCGGAAAGTACGAATGTGAAATCAACCCTTACAGTGTCACATTCTAGAGCTGTGAGTGGGCATTCAACAGAAAATAAAGTAAACGACATTCGCTCTCTTTCCGGTATTTTGTGCGAAGAAAAGTGTTTTGAGCCACTGAATTATAATTTGAATATGGTCTTGTCAAAGTAAGTATTAGTAATATATATTTTCTGTATCAGACCTTGTTATATTGAACGTATTGATATCGAGATAGTCAAATGTTTATTAATTTCTTAGTGTAAGGTGAAAACGATAATTTGTCAGCACTATGAAAGAGGGGCAATGGCGCCCACTGTGGGCGTTATTTCCCCAAGGCAGTCGATAATAATGCCCTACAAATCCATGTTTAATTTATCACAAAAGGATAGAAAAGTACGGATATATTAGAATTTATGCTTAAGTGGGCGGCAATCCCCCACCTTCCTGTATGTCTTTTGAGATAAACTGTTCCTGAGTGAATATGTTTTGCGAACTACATTACTAGTTTCCTCTATTCAATAACCACATTCATCTACTAACTTATGAAGACCTTATATGCATTTTGACCTCTCACGATTTACACATGTACTCTAGTACATAAGAAGCAACATTTTGGAAACCTGAGGGAATTCCATTATATTATAAGTTATTGTTCTACAACTGATTCTCGTAACGAAATCGTGAACTCTTTATGACATGTTCTTAGGAACTTAAAGCCGGCTTCATTCTTGGACTCAAGAATCATTCACATAAGTTTTGTCCTTCGCTAAACCTGCTACGGCAGAGTGATGTTCATCATTGACTAATTACTGTAAACTAAAGACGCTATTGCTTAATTACTTCACAAGTGCACAATATGAAGGTACGTGTTGATGCATTAGCCAAAAAGAACCTAATCGCCTAGCTTCTGGAATTGATGCTCTTCAATTAGGCAAAACAAACCAAGGACAATATTTCGAATTGAAACTCTAAGCACATACTTTACGAATCGGACTGGTCACAATTCATTTAGGAACAGATCTGATGCGGGATTCTGAGGAAGTTTAAGAATCCTGTTCTAACAATAATAACTCTAACATTTCCCATGACTTCAAAAGCAAAAAAGAATTACATATTTTTCTAATACTTCTTTCTCTCATAAACATCTCCATACTTCTTAAGGCTGTACTCTGTTGTAGGCTTTTCCATATCAGCAAAGTCCATATGTAATTATTTTTTGCTTTTCGTGATACTTTTTCATAGTTGATAGTTTCCCACAGTCTTAATATAAAAGTTGTGTCCGTTGTACTTTTTCCTGGCAGAAATACAAATTGTTATTCTTCTAATAATGTTTATTCTCGTAATATGTCTTCTACAATGTTCTCCAAAATCCTAATAGTATGCAACATTAGTTAGATTACTCTATAATTTCCTCAATCCTCTATATTACCCTTCTCCTTACAAACGGGTAAAATAATGATATCCCTCCACTGAATCGACATGTTTTTCTATTCATATTTTTTGCATCAGATCCCATACAATATTTTAATCAGATCCATTCTGGTCCCAACACTTCTACTGGTATAAAATCAGCACCTGCAGGACTCCTGATCTTCCTTTCTTTAATGCTTTCTCTACTTCTTCCCTGTTTATTCTTGGTGTTGGTCAAAGATTTGGAGTTCCATTGCCTTTCTCGGATTTTTTTCCTCGGATTTCTTCATTTAGGAGCGATTCGAAATATCCGGCCTATCTCCCTTTGATTCTGTTTTCATCGGTAAGTAATAATCCTTGATCATCATTAATTTGACTAATATGGATAATATCATTTGTTCCTTTGTCTCTGAGGTTTGTCAACCTCTATAGTTTCTTCACCCCGCCTGGTTGAATTTTATTTTATTCAAACCTTTACGCATCTAAAGCTGAGGCCGACATTCCACATGGTGTTTCAAGTTGGTCATACAGTTCATCCCAGCCTTGCGCTTTAGTTCTAACCACTACCTTCTTTGTTTTCTTATTGTTAGCTTTGAAGCTACAGTTATCCTCACCTGTGTCTGAAACATCCTTTCTAGTTAAAGCTTTTTTCTTCCTTTAATATTTTTTTTGCACTTCCTCATTCCACCACTATGTCTCTTCTCTTGCAGGGACGCTGTTTCCGAACTCCACCACATTTGCAAATCCTCATCTTGCAGTTTAATTTATCTATAACCTCTCCCGTGAACAATTTTCTTAGTTTATTCTCTTTCCGTTTCCACCATCTAATATTGGACACTCCATTTCACGGCCTTCTAATATTCTCACTTACAAACTCCCAGTCCACACTCACCACTATGTGCTGCGGGGCCACGCTTTCACCAATTATTATCTTGCAGTTCTCAATTTCCTAAAATAGTTGTCTTCGCCACAAGATGAAATAGATTTAACTTTCATTTCCGTTACTCTTGTAAGTTAAGAGATGCTCCTTCTTCTAAAAATTTATTGAAAATCACCAGATTATATACCGTTCCAAAGTTCTATTACTCTTTCTCCTTCTTCGTTCATATCTCCCACGCCCCAATGACCGTGAATATTTTCAATGCTTTCTCTGCTTCTGCGCACATGTGCATTCAAGTCACCTCCCACAATTACTCTTTCCCCTGTAGGCACGCAGTGAATTTCATGGTCAAAATGCTCCTAGAATTCTATATTTTCTTTTTCTTCGAATCCGACTTGCGGATCATATACACACACTACATTGATTATTTAACTCATGCATATCCTGATTCTCATAACTTTGTTGCTCTTTCTAATATACTATACTATCTTTCAGCTCTGTTGGAAGGACAGTACCTACGCCATCCTTCTATGTTCATTTTCACCATTACACAGCAACTTGGTAGCCCGCGCTTATTTGTCACAGAAGCCGGGCAAAGCTTCTACACGTCGCCTACGGGGCACACCATAGCATTTTCCTCGCTTTCATTTAGACGATCCATCATGTGTGGTCTTTGGTACAAGTTTAAATATCGAATGCCTTTCTGGCGTCAACCTTTCTCATTCTTCCGGATTTAGGACGGACATGAAATTTCATTTGATTCTTCCCCAGTGGCTTTGTTGTTCTAAACGATAATGATAGTCCACTATCATTTCAGAAATTCGTTGCGAGTCCAGTACAGGCAAAAATATATTTGTTCAAGAACATCTTCTCCAGTAGACTTAGCAATCTTTGCAACATCTTTATTACATTCATCCTTTCTTTTCTTTTTTCCGCTTGAAACGTCTCATTGAATGCCAGTAAATTAGAATATAATTACAATTCTTCTAGAGATGCTAACAGTTGTAGTCTTACTTTTCCATCTAAGACAAATTCTTTTTCGCATAGGAACAATAGAACTAACAATCGTACGGGGAGGAAATACAGATTTAAATAACACAGTATCGAATACTTTTCAACATGTGGTCCAGCTGAGGAATGGCTAAGAACGTGAACAGTGAACTGTGTGTACGATCTGCAAATTGGCAGCACAATTGTCTTACTTGAATAGTTATTTTTAGTTTAACCAAGAGGATCACACTGAGCTCCACCGGAAGGCAAACGAAGAAACGAAGGCATATGTCAAAACAGAACCTCCTCTTCACTTGTGTTCCCACAGTCTATTGTTTCAATTGTTCTTTTTGTTCATGAAACTCAAGAGAAAGCCGCAATTGACATATTCCTACATATTTCTCACTCGCTTCTAACAGAAATTTCTTAAAGCGAAACATACTTTTATAAAATAAGGTTGTTTGATTATTTTAGTCTTAAGCTCCCATAGTCACGAAGGACCCTGAACTTTTTTTGAATATTTATGACATATCAAAACACCAAGTATGTAGGTGAAACTGATAAAAACTCGGTCGAGAAGGGGAAAATGAAGCTTTTAAAGGGGAATGTTGTGTGGGTTATCTATCCTACTGCAGTAAAAATTTTAAAGTCATTCCGGCATCTCAATACGATCTCTGAAAGAAATCTTTAAAAAAAAAAAATACCAGAAAGTCTCTTGCACCAGTACATACTTGTAACACTCAACCGGAGGCAAGTTCGACTAATAGGGAGACAGGAGACAAGTGGCACCTTGCTGCCGAAAGGGGAAACCCGACAATAACGTAGCAGACCACCTACCCGGGAGAAAAGCTACATACAGTAACAGAAGAGGGTACAAAATAGAAATATCATCTTAAAGAACCATTATCGGATATAAATACAAGGCGGGTACTTACCCATCGGTGCCTTGCTTCAGCATATAAGACCCTACGCATATACCTTATGCACTAGTCTTAGCACCTGAAGCATGCATGAAGGAAAGAAGTGTCAGAACGTAGAGAAGCTTGGCGATAGCAAACTACTAGAAACACAAGAAAACAACCAGAAAGGGGGAGATTTCGTCGAGAACACCTCTCAGGCGAATCTTTAATCATCGAATACATATATCAACTTAAGCAAAGTCAAAAGATATACGTGAGATGTAGATATTATATATATATATATATATATATATATATATATATATATATATATTTCTCTCATGTGCTACCTAGTGCCAGATCTGCATCCTCAGAGCCTGTATTCATAAAAGATACGCAGAAAGAGAAAGAAACCTTAAAATAAGCATACACAGAAGAAATGCAATCGAAGAACCTACGATAAAATATATTAAAACATAGAAATCTATTCTAGGGTACTACTGTGACAGATTTACTATCAGGGACCCCCATCAGATTATCGAGCAGGCCGGCAAAACTAAGCACTTTCCACCGCATTCTTTAGACCATTCTCACGCGCCTTTACCAAACTCACTTTCCATAAAACGCGAAAATAAAACGCAACAACGAACTGTATTCATAGGCGGAATGCCGGTTCCCATCCATGGACAGCGAAAGGAACTAATTACGTCGGTACTGCAGAAAACGTTCCGCGGCGGAGTATCAGTGTACCCGGACGAACAAAAATTGCAACTTCATTCCAGTACCCAAACCCGAAACTCGTTCTTCCGAAATCTGAATAACATATTCATCAACCGGTACTCGAGCATCTGAGAGCTGTACCACCCGAACGTTAGTCACTAAAAAGTACAAGACGAAACCAGCCACGAGAAAAATTAACACCGGTCACGAGGTTTTAATAAACTTATATAATTCTGACTATTCCCTGTCTTCGGTCAATCATGAGAGAGAAACATTCGAGCCTAATCTCATTTAAATATCTTTATCATAAGCGCAACGAATATATCACCAACGACGGACATAGCGAAAGGTTGAGAACCTTTAAACACAACAATACAATAAACCAAAGTCAAATTATTATGATGGACTACTTACTTCTCAAATGAAACCTTTACAAATGGGATGCCTGATAAAATCGTATTTTATTTGCTTAAGCAACACAGGATGCGTAAAGAAATAAATCGAGCACTAAATTTAAAAAAAAAAAAATGGTTTCTGAGAAAATATTAGAATCACATAAGGTTGAATTTCTTACTTTTGTTTTCCATCAATATGACAAATAGGAATCAATATTTTTACAGTAACGCTCTACGCCTCACCGGATCAGAAATTCGCACACAATATTACAAAAAAAAAAGTACTGAAATTTCGTTTCGAAAATTTTGGTTTTGGTTCTACTCTTTAGCCCAGCTACAACGACATTTTCTGCTTAAATTGCAATATGTTATTTACCAAACAACTGAATACAAGCTGTATCACTGAGCAAAATTTAGCTTTGATATTCTATAAAAGAAATAAATGTTATTAAAAAATTGAGAACTAGTGCAACCTTACCGCAAGTTTCAATAATAATCATACGAAAACACATATGTTGTGTTAGGTTCGATTATGACATACTTTTCGCTTAGTTTGGCTTACGATGGGCTGGTATAACGAAAGTGATTCGAATTATTGTACCGGAAAATCATTCAGTTACTTTCGGCTGTAATATCTAAACGGTTATGAACGAACATTTCTAACGTACAATTTCAACGCAAAAATGACACACCAACTTCCAGGCAGGCAACCAAAATATTGGGTGAGGAAGAATGTGCACTTTAAATATAACATAAGCAACTGAGTGCAAGCTGAGAATCTTGAATTTCTAAACATGTTTTCCATACTGAAAATTTCCGATCAAACTTTATAATGAACAGCCCTGGATTTGAGAGAATGAATCTTGGAGCCTTAGCTACATACCTGCATTTGAGGTACCTTAGCCCTTTGCCAGCGAAATTACTCGGCCATATTCACTACACACATTATATCACGAGAAAAACACATATGCACCATGCTGAAAATCACTCATGTAACCACACACTCACACAAAAGAAGGGTTTAAGGACCCAAAATGAAATTATATTTATTTATTTCTCAAGAAACGGGCCAGTAGCACATACACATATCGAATCACCAACATTTCACACGCAAGAACCACTGAAGATCAAACATACTGCAACCGACTTGTTCATCCAATATATGCCAAGTTGAGAGACCTGCTGCTACAAATATGCTCGAAAATATTTGAACTGCTACACAGCCTCTTGCAGTGTCTGGATATCAGCGATGGTTTTCAGAACACAACGCATTGGTTGCTGCATTTGTTTATTGTATTCAATATACTCAGGCATTCTATTTTTACTTAATATGAACTTTATATGCAGCCGTTATTTTCCCGCAATATTACAGTACGACGACAAGATGGAACTAAGTTCTCGACTGCTAGCGTACAATGAGCAGGGAGAATAGGGTTGCCACCTTTTGATGACTAAATTACGGGACGCTCGGCAAAAAATACGGGATAATACCAAACAATACGGGACACATCTGAAATTACCCAAAATGAAAGTACCTAGTAAGGTCCTGTATTGTTATATAATTACCCGCACAATTTAAAACCTCTATAATAATCAAGAACACAAAAAAGTCTTGCTTGCACTCCAACTCACACTGAATAATCTCACTCCAAAAGCACTGGCGGGCTGAACATTAATATTTCTTTTTCCTAAGCTAATTTGGCGTTAGTATCTGCAATGCAAAAAAAAAAACTTTTAATTCTATGTTTATCGGTATTCCTGGGATATCACAATTTTTGTTGAATCAGCACCAAAAGAAACGATGCTGATTTCGTTTTGTGTTGTCAATTCTGATTCAAGGCAATGAAGAGTGTCATGCTACTATCACAGTGTTGAATCAACGAAATCATACAACAAACGGTGTTGATTTAACACAAAAAATGTCGTGATCACTCTGGGACACCGAAAAGTATTGAATTAACACAATCAATTTTTGCAGTGTGTTATCAATTAGAGTAAACAAGTCGCGAGTATTATATCGCAGGTCTCATGTTGGTATCTGGAGATGTGAATAGAATCTGCTCGGCAGTCTACATAGTAGACAGTTGGAAAAGAGTTCATCATTGTTTATTTGTTAATATTATTGATACGTTGAAAATATTCGTCATAATTTACTACTTACGGTTTAATACGGGACAACCACTGATAATACGGGACGCGCAAAAATCACCTAAAATACGGGACATCCCGGATTATACGGGACAGGTGGCAACCCTAAGCGAGAATCTAAACCGAAAGATAAAAGAAGAAAGTAGGCATGGCTTACACCTCAACTTCTAAACGAAATTAAGCCCAACAATCAAACTTAATTTATGAAAATCAATACGAAGAAATTGGAGAAACAAAACATTCAAAGAAATGTTGAATGAGGAAAGAAGAGAAGATATACATAGAAGGCCCGGGCAAAGCAACAATGAAAAGATTAGAGCATTCGTCGGCATCCTTTCACTTCTGAACGAATAAGAAGTTGATCTGCACCGACGTCATCTTAAGAACATTTATTATCTTCAACGAAATCATGCAACACTATCACAGTGTTGATTTAACACAAATAACGTCGTGACCACTCTGGGACACCGAAAAGTATTGAATTAACACAACCAATTTTTGCAGTGTGTTATCAATTAGAGTAAACAAGTCGCTAGTATTATATCCTATCAGAACAAAAATAAAAGAAGGGAAAGGAAAATACTTTCAAAAGAAAAGGTAAATGTAAGATATGCAGTGACCATCCGATAGTGCGGTGGAAGTCACTACTCACTTTTTATCACTAGGGCACTGGAAGTTTCGACAAAACGTATTTTGTAATACGCCCTAGTGTGCATGATTTCTCGTTGTAAAACATAACTCGATGAAAATTAGTCTCTACTGACAGTATCTAACTGACTGAATGAGCCAACATTCTGCCCTCTTTTTTAGAAATTAAATTTCATGATATTCCTGCTTTGATAATAAATTGCCGTTTATTGAAATGGCAGAAGAGTTACAACTTCCTTCTCAACCAAAATGATATTACCTTCTATGTAATATTACGGAGGTTTCTCTTATAGAAGTCTTTCACTAAACATAACAAGAACACAACGCTTACCTAGCAGATGACTGGCTTTTGAGTTTTGTTTTTGTTCCGCTTTGATTTGCTGAAATTTAGTCCTTATGTACGAGTAATTATAAAGTTATGGATGTTTGACCTTGCCGATGTTGGTCCCAGAGTGCGCGTTTCTAATTTATATTTCAAAAACGTATTAAATATGGTTTCTTAATACATGGGTCCTGATAAAGAGCCCTTAATTAAGTTATCACAATATATTGCAAGATGAAAACCTTATTTAACTTCACATGTTAGGTTTCGATTCCAAGTAATTTGATATTAAAATAACAAAAACTGCATAATTATTATATATAATTAAATAAACACCAACTAAGAAATCAGATTCTAATATGAAACGTGGAAATATTTCAAATTTATTTTCGAATATTTTTCCGATTCGTAGATTTAACAGAGATTTAACCTATGATTTAACAGAGAAGATAGTTGTGAATAAATATTAAAAAAATATCCATGACTTTTTGTTGGCATTCTATACTATACTTAACGCTGAGCCCAAAATATATATATGAAGAAATCGAAACTTCTCCAGCGATTATACTTACCTCTTCTTTTTCATCAGCTCTTAGCGTTCTATCTTGCAGTTTGAAAATTGTAGCAGCAAGATTTCATGCCTGAAAGAAAAGGGATACGATGATAATTGATATAAATATTTTGAAAATATTAGATTCGCTAAACCACCTACCAATAACTAGAGTGGTGCATCCGTGCAGTACACTGAGCATAGATATTGTCACTCGCGTACTCGTTTAGTACAGAATTAGACGTTTCGAAGAGAATGAGAAAGCAGCTGACCAGAATCTGATTGAAAAGAATCCCTCCTTAGGGGCATTGCTGCTCGGGAGAAAACAAAAGGAAGTAGTTCATTAATTATTTTTATGTTAATGTGCTGAATGTTATTATATTTTAGATTTAGCGATCGTTAGTTGCCAGGTACGTTCTTCTCTGGGTGAAACTGAGTCTTACTGGCAAACTATTTTTTGTAGGTCCAAGCATTATTATTATCGTTGGTTTACATTTTGTGGAAATTGGGGACAAAATCTGGTACGAAAACTGCCGTAGACGGAAGGGTTATTTCGGGGATTAATCGTCACCTGAACCAAAGATCAAGCAGTGAAGAGATGGTACAGAGGGTGACTGTAAAAGATAAAACTTTTATAATCAATCGAAAAAATTGAGAAAGGAAATTTAATTCAAAGATCAATCAGTGAACAAATTTATTTGAAATTAGATTTTAAAGTGATGAACCAGAAATTGGATAAACTCTTACAGAAATCAACTTATTAATGCCCATACGATTCTACTTGACTGAAGATATACAGTAATACACACATCCACTTATTCCAAATTTAAGACCAGTTTTTATAGTAAACCGACACCTAATGGGAGATATGTACAATATGTAGACAATGTACACAAAGTGTATATAACTCCCACAATATAAAAAAGACATAAAACCAAAATCGAAATAGTGAACAAGAATCACTATTTTAGTAAATTGACAGTCACGCAGAAAACCTGTATCTTCATGCAGGACATATACAGTGGAGATTGATCCACTACAGTTATCAATGAGATAGTAGATATAAGTGGAGGATTTTAAAACTAGAGAATCAGTTAGCTGTTGTCAATGAAAAGGCCGAGCTCCAAACCTCACCCAACACTCTGAAATACACAGATGAAAGATATACTATGATAAATATCTTTCATACGGTAGATAACAGTTCGCTTACGCAATGTGCTTCTAAAAGCAACCCAGTTCTAGACTTAATCATAATATCTATAATGGTAATCATGGAAAATATTTGATAGAGCACAGAAACATGAATATTCAATATTTATTGTGTAAACTATAAATTTTATCGAAACATGTGTAATAACTTAGGGGTTAAAATGTCAAAACGACAACACATAGAAATTAGACTGAACATAATTGAGTTCAAGAGGTTTGAAATTATTCATGAACCCCATCTTGATGACGTCATCAAGATTATACGCAAAAGAACACAGGGTGCCATCATCACAAGACATATTCATCTACGGGTAGTTTACGATTAAGCAAAACCATTCAAACATCTCTTTACGAAAATTGCCTCGCAGGGAACTTTTTCTACAATAGATGTTTAAATGTACATAAGAATATACTTCTCTTTTAAGACCCGATTAATCCATATTCTTAGTTTTTATTTATATGTAGCATGTAAAAAATCCGCTCTCTGCGTACAATTTCTACAACCGTGCCTGAACAACGTTTATCTTTCGTTTGTTAATGTCTCAAAACTTTATCAATATACAGGCTAATGGTTCAGCGGAAGAACTGTGTTAGAGTTTTAAGTTGCGTACTATGAACAAGCGAGTTGCGTAGATTGTGAGACAATTGGTATATGGTTTCCGCTTAGAATTTACATTTATTGTATGCACATATTTGTGAAGCTTCCAAACTCACATAGGGTAAGGAAAGGTTATTTGCTGATAATTCTGACGATACCTGTCACCGAAAAGTTCGTTCTGTTTCAAATCTACTACGAGGTCTCTGTATACCACTTCAACCTTTATGCCATGCCATGCCATCTATTTTCAATCAACTATCTGTGTCATGTCTTGCTCTCTAAAACAAAGACCAGTCATTGGCAGCAATCTAAGAGAAGCTTTATGTTTTAATTTGCCGTTATCCCCAACGGTTATTCTGCTTGTAATACTTTATGGTTGCGAAAGTTGGAGTAAAAACCTAGCAGATGAACATAAATTACGTGTGTTTGAAAATAAGGTTTTGAGAAGAATATACGGCCGAAAGGGGTCGTATACAATGTGTACAATTTTTGAATTGACCTCAAACTTAATAAC
>JAGDQP010044254.1:697-15961 GCA_022664845.1 Lepisma saccharinum
ACGGTCGTGGTCGAAGCGCGGTGCGCCGGCGCAAACGGTACCCAAACGGATACACGTTATCGAACAAAACGGCGCATATGTGACCTAAATCGGATCATTCTAACTATGGTAAGTCAAGCCTTCAATGTCATGCAAAAATAATGGATTACTTTTTACTACACCAGATATATATGGGTTTTCAATGTTCTATTCGTACATTACTCATAATTTTCAACAATCCTTAGCAGGTAATCTGTAATGAGAACACATCAATCACTCCAAACATTCAATATGTATATCAAACTTATACATTACAGAGATTAGAAATCTTGAATTACATTATCTATACATGAATTAATCCAAAACAATAAATGATTTCAGAATTTGAGATTCCGAAAAAGATCTGCACAAGACATTCCATTCTTTCATTTCGGAATGTTATAAATTCTCAAAAGTCGGAATTAGGGAACGTCAGATTTACTGAAAAAAAATAATCAGAATCTTAAGAACTTCTAGATTCCAAAATTATCCTTGGATTTCCGAATCTCTTGCACCACCTTCCGAGTGATGATTTCAAATCAACAACTTTTATCATTAATTTCAATTAATTACAATACATTTGGGTTGTAACAAAAGTAAAACTGATCTTATTACTGTGTCATACTTAACTTCTCACTTCTTCACAGAGATTTGGAGATATTATCAAACACACTGAATTCAATACACACGCTTAAATTATAGAAATGATAACAAAAATTGATACAGACTGAAAAAAAATGATAAGGTTAAAGTAAAGTAACAATCTCCAGCAAAAGATGGCAGCACTACCTTCGTATATGTCTAATGTATTTTTATCGTTGCACGAAATTTCAATGCTGCTCCAACAAATTCAAGCCTAAAGAGTTATAACTTTCAGGGAAGAAAGTTGATAACCAATTCAAAAGTTCGATCAATGTCAATTTTTAATTTTCTTTTTCTGTTCATTGTTAAAAGAGCTTCATTGTTATAGGTTTTGACATTCACAACAACAATCAATCAACAACATACTATTGTTTTAAATTCTGAACACTAAAATGACAGACTGACGTTGTTACTTTTTTAGTGAGTGAGTGAATGAGTGAGTTACTTAGTTAAATTAATTATTAGTTAGTTAGTTAGTTAACACCGTTTGTCTAGATAGGGTATCGTATAGTTTCTATAGCAACAAACAGGTTATTACATCACGCTTAAGTGGTCCATAATATTTTACCATGGACAGTGACAAGAAGGAATTTCACTTCTTAAAATCTTTATAATACGAAGCTACATACGTGTCCGCAGGCCCTCCTGGGTCTATGTTGCTAATTATCGGCGGTGACGTTTCTGTAGCAAACGTGGGACTTTGAACTGTGAA
The DNA here is from genome assembly GCA_022664845.1 of Lepisma saccharinum. Classification (NCBI taxonomy): domain Eukaryota; kingdom Metazoa; phylum Arthropoda; class Insecta; order Zygentoma; family Lepismatidae; genus Lepisma; species Lepisma saccharinum. Next base: position 2,070 of record JAGDQP010044254.1, read on the forward strand.
ACCGTAACCACATTGATCAGCCTGCAACACAACTGACAGCGTTTCTGAATGGCAGACTCCCGAACAAGCGTTGTAGTTTGTACTTGATAAACTACTAACCATTGAAGCTGAAAAGAAAAGAAAAAATAAATCAGAAAATTAAATGTATTTACGTGTAAATAGGCTTCATTTTTGTAAGAAGAAAGAGGAGACTGGACAGTTCAAATCCAAAAGCTTCAATCGGACATTAGGCATTCACTAAACATTATCATACTATGGACATTCAGGCGGAAAGAATCAGACATTCAAACCTGCCTCCCTTTGTACAATTTCTTCCCTCTCCCTTTCTTTTCTTGTCAGGTTTTCTTTTACGTGTTGAATACTGATGATGTACCCAGTTGTATTCGAAACGTCAAATCTGTTGTAACTGTACTTTGCACAAAAAACCAACGGAAGTACATGTAAATGCATTGTACATACTTTGAATTGTACAGCTTTCTTCAGTATCATTGTTACATGTAAGTTACCACTCAATATTTTTTTCAATTAGATAAGCAGTCACATTTAACAAGAGTATGTGTCAAGTGTGAGTATATGGGGAACATGAAGAGAATATTAATTCCAGTTTATTTATTATTCACTTAGGATCGTTCCGGTATACAAAGTTCGCAACTTGCTATTTTTCCACTCTTTATAATCACACTGATAAAAGGCTGAATTACGAGTTGTTCAGTGTTGTTATACAGAGTGTCCATCAAGTCTCAATCCACTTTAGAGAAATAGTGGTGTGAGTGAAACAAAAATGTTTCTTACTGTATCGTATACATACGCGTAGGGTAGGTGTAAACGATATTCACCGTGATCATATAAGCACATTGCTACTGATATTCAACAGTACCACAAAATACATCGAGACTTTCTGGATGCCCTCTATTTAAGAAGAGTACATTTCACTCAGAGCACTGAGCTTCATCAGGTAACGAAAGCAGCAGATAAAACATACCCTTACATAAAAACTATCATATATACAACCGGCGGCAAAGTTCTTTCCCTTGGTAAAATTTCCTTTTCTAAATGTGTCCTATGTGAATAAATATGGAATGTAGACAATAAATATTCAACAATATAGTGGATGAACTTTATATTGGATTCTTTTAAAGCTTTACGATCTTGTCAAAGAAACTGAAAATACAAGAAGTTATATTTGCGTTGATTATCCATATTCCTAGACTGTTGTCTAGGAGTAACAGAAGTCAGTTATTGAACTACTGTTATAACAACTGCTTTGATCTCCAGGAAAACTTACATATATAAATTATTCTTGTGTTGTTTCTGATTATGTCTAGCTTAACCTATATACAAAAATTTTGCTATGATAATAGTGTATTGAATGTAATATAGCCTAATGCAATCTAATCGTGCGTAACCTAAACTTCACCTGGACACATGTAATAGCACATTCTTGTGTACGGAAACTATTGAACAACGCAACAGAGAACTGAACAACATTTCGGAAAGGATGGATAGTATTCTGTTAACTTGCAAAAAAAAAAAAAATGTTTCTTGTTAAGTTACTGAAGACATTATTATTAATTCCAGACTAAATGGAAACATTTTTTTTTTTTTTTTTTTAAGAATTTTTGCAGATGATTGTGTTAGTCACTGGAAGGTAAAAGATTCTAGCCCTGAAGTGAGCACTAAATTTTCAGTTTTTTACTGACCTGCGTTTTTTCCATGCTGTTTGTTAAGAGGTGGTTGTGATATGACGTCATAGAACATGACGTCATTTGAAGATATTCATTTTTTTTCGTGTGAGGCAAATCACATATTATAGTGTTTGTTCTTGTGTTTCTCTTTCTTTTTTAAAAAAAAGAATATAGTTCCTTCTTTTTTTTTTTCGTTTTTACAGGTGTTGACATTGTTTAACTTAGGAAGTAATTTCTGATATCTTCAGACAGTTTTCTTCACAGAAGGTTTTAGATGATAACAGAATAAGTTGAGACTAATTGATGCTGGATAAGAGCGAATTACCTGTGTACAACTGTAATATTTGGTATGAAAGAATTTGTGTTATTGACGTCTGATGTTCGTTCGTATAATACCAGGTCAGGTATTTGGTTGATTTTCCGACAGGAGAGAACCTACACTCTCCAATATAATCTTCGGTGGACGGAGACTTACCGTACAAATAAAGTATTCTTATTGATTGAATTATGTGTTTTTTATGGAACATATATCTTTTAGATGGTACAAAATTGTCAACTACTGCACTTCTCTGAACCAATAGGTAACAGTACAGTATTTAGATATTCGTTCACTAAGGTTATATTCAGTGCAGTAACATCTATTTGAGAATAGGATTGATTCACTCTAGAGGTGAAGTACAGTGGACTTCAATACGTAATTTGAATTTGAATTTAATTTTTAAGGCCTTTAGTCAACTTTGGCTCAGGCCGGATGGATGATGATGGGATGATTGGTGGAATGAAGAAAGTGGGAGGAAACGGGAGAACCCCGAGAAAACCCATCCACAAGGGTATTTGTTCACCACAAAGCCCACATGGCAAGAGCAGGGTTTGAACAAACGACCCCAAACGCCAGAGATGAGTGCTCTAACCATTGAACCACCACGGCACGACATTCAATACGTGTTTTAAGACTTTCCAAAGGTATGTCTGACATATTACTGATTATTAAACTCGTGCAGGATATTCGTTGTGTATTTATTTGATGAATTTCGATGAAGATTTCTCTAGCCTTCCTGCTAATATCAGGATGTCGGGGGTGAGTAAAATAAAATGTGAATGTGGTGCTGGTTATATTGCGTAGACTCACCGTACAGTGCTGTGCAAGCTAAAAACACTTAGTAGAGCTTTAAAGTACAGTTAACCTAGCGGCCCATCCTGACAGAGGTTCTTCCACGGTTTTTCCTTACTTGTACCAGACAAATTCCGGGATGGTACCTCTTCATTAGGCCTTGGCCGACTACCATCCAACACCCTCTCCCCGACTCTATCCCGGCCTGAGTGTCAGATGCCTAAAGGCCATAAATAAATAAAATTCTAAAGTAGAGTTCTATAGGAAAATGTCGATCGTTGTAAAGCATTTAAAAGAATCGAAACACAAAATACTCTTTGAAGAAAAGCGAATCTAACATCCCGAAAACAGAAACAATGTGTTTCTATAATCAATGGAAATTCAGCTGAATTATAATAAAATGAACAAGGAAAGTGTCTTCAAACTTAGTGATATGTGGAAAATACTTTTAAGAACCATATCGACATCTAACAGACTGGCATAACAATCAGCTCAGAACAACAAAGAATTTTAAATTTGTAACAGAAAGAAATTAAATTTGAAAACGATTAACAGTAGATCAAACATATAAAGTTATGCTGGTACTATTTGATATGATTGCAACAATGCAATAACGCTTTTATAATAAGATTTGTAAAAGGTGACCAGACGTCCCGTATTAGCCAGGACAGTCCCTTCTTTTAAGCCTCTGTCCCGACTTTTTTCAGACGTAAAACGGGACGACAAAATGTCCCGTTTTTTTTGACAATTGTGTGAATTACAGTATCATGTTTGAATTTGTTGATGTTAACATCACTGAAATCTCTCATCTATCGGCACAGAATTGCCGCAATATGGCTATATTTTATTCACAGTTAAGCATCAACATTTCACTCTGCTGTTCTAAGAATAGAAGGTCAAGCAGTTACAGTTTTGAGGTGATTTCTGTCTTGAATTGTTTAAAGGCTAATTTAGTTCCCAAGGGTGAAGAATGTTTCGTAACATCATGTGTTAGAACAATTCTTGGTAAATTGGAAAGGGAGAGTCTTTCAACAGAAGTCGCAAAATTTAAACAGAATATCTTCTCGTTCCATCAAACTGCATTCGAATATTTAGGTAAATGGATGTTACCCCTGGTGAATTTACAGGATTTCATTTGGGTAACACTTAAGGAATATTCCCCTTGGACAGCCATACAAAAGACTTAAGATTTCATTCGGGAAGTAGCTCCTTCAATTCAGATAGATGAGACTAGTCTGTACGCTGAGTACGTGTACGTCAAGCAGTATGCAATCTCAGAAAAGCTGCAAATCATGTAAGTCAGAGAAATCATCATCTATCGAGTGCTGGGTAGAAATTATTTCACATTTTAATGTCAGCTATGTACCATACCATATTCCAATTTTGGTAAGATACGGTATTGAAGTTTCTTCTTTGTTTGCCTGGAACAAATGCCCCCTCTGAACGAGTATTTTCGTACATGAATGGATTATGGACAAGTGAAAGAAAAAACGTCTTTCAGTACAAACTTTGAGCGCCATGTTGGTTAATAAGGTTAACTACACTTCCACCTGTGCCGACTATTACAAAATGTTGCGTGAAAAGAAGGATGTGTTGAAGAAAATACATTCAACGACAAAATATGAATAAAAGCGGATGTGAAGGTATCGAGTACAGTACATGTTATCGTATGCAAGTACACATACCTTACTATTCTATTTATTTATTAGTTGTAAAACATCAGAATAAATAATCTAACATTACAGTGTAATCATTTTGTCATTTTATTTTGTCCCGTTTTTTCGTTAGGAAAGTTAGATAAATGCCCCGTTTTTCTGCTTTACAAATCTGGGTCACCTTAATGTAAATTCACCAAAAAAATCTCGGATGATGTTAAAGCGTTTAGGAAAAAAAATGGTTGAGATTTATCAAATAAATACACAAGGAATGTCCTGAAAAGAGTTTTATTAGGTCCGCTTTCACGGAAGCATTTCTGCTATTATAAATCGTAGCATTTTTCTTAGCAAATATTCCATCAAAATCGTTATGGGATATACCATAGCATCTTGTCCTATTGTACTCTGATATGACAGCATTTGTACTAGCACTACGATTTATTGTAGCATAAATACTTCCGTGTAAAGCGGGCTTTATTAAGGTCTCAGTGGACTTTGTTGTGTTTCAGTCATAACGAAAGAAATAATTGCACATGTTTTCACACACGGTATTTTTAGATTCTACGATCTCTGAAGTAAATAGTATTGTTTAAAATACCTAAACACGCGAATCCAAACAATAAAAGTTATGTATGTTCTATTATTACATCGTGACAGCAGTGAAAACATTAGAAAAAACGACAAACACTTACCTGTTTCTTGATTACAATGTTTGTTGTGCAATCTTCCTGGTCTTCCGAGCTTCATGTAGGAATTTTGACCACCCCTGTGAGAATTCAAAGTGTTGAATCCAGAAGTGCAAGGACTAGAGTAATAGAAGTTTGGAACTTTTCCAGGTGTTGGAGTACATATATCTGTAAGTAGCATCTCCTATTAAAATGAGAGCATTGTGTAAAGTGACTTATTCAAAATTCACATGCCTCAAAAAGTTTTAAAACTATTTCAATCACTAAATAAAGTCATTTTAACGCGCCCACGACCCAATTACAATATTACAACTATTATAACTCATCTTAAAGTAACGTTATAAATGTTGTTGACTTATTAGTTACTTCAATTCAAAACCAGCAAGGTATTTTCAAGGCCACTCTCGCTGCGTCTTCAGGTCGTCTTAGAGATTCATTCCTGTGTGTCTGTAGTTTTATGTGAGATTTGACTGTATGCATGGGCGGATTTATGGGGGCATTTCAGAATGACTTCAAATGTTTCATTCCAAACGATAGCTTTTAATTGCTCCCCCCCCCCCCCGGGTCTCTCCCCCCTAAATCCGCCCATGACTATACGTGATTGTTTAATATGTATGTGTGAATATGCGGAATAATGTGTATTTATTTCTTACACTATGTTCTATTACAAGCCTTTGACAACAGTGACAGCGGAGAAGTTGAAATACATTACAATTGGATTCAAGTTTTTCGGTTAAGAAATAAACACACATTATTACTCTACGTATTCACACATACATATTTATTAAATTTCACATGCAATCAAATCTCACATAAAACTGCACACACACACACACATTTAATCACATCTGTAATACATCCTGAAGACGGAGCGAGAGTTGCTCTGAAAAACCTTGCCGGTTTGAATTAAAGTACCTAATAGAGTAGAACATTTATATAACCTTACCTTAAGGTGAGTTACAATCGTTCTCATTTTGTATTTTAATCACATTCCCAAAATTCATATTCACCAAAAAAATATTTCATATAAATAAGGTATTTCCCCCTCATACAATTTTTACTTACTTTCGACTAACGTCACACAAAAATCGATCAATATTTCGTTACTTTAAATACTACACGAACCATGATGTCTTCTGATTATGCTTCACAATTACCTGTTCTATCAATTTCTGGAACACAAAATAGAATTATAATTTAATGAAATAGTCGTTCGCTATAATTTTCACATGAAAATTATTGTTGATTGTGTAAGTATTGTAAAATGTTGTGTGAAAGTTAGGATGAATTTTGTGTGAGAGTACTTTCATGTTAAGTAAGTAAGTGTACTTTCTTTTAAAATTGTCTGATTTATGATTAGCTGTATAGGTTTAATTACATGATGAGTAAAGAACATGGAATGAATTTAAGTTTATTAAGTTAGGTATTGTATTGAATGAATTCAAATCTAATAGGTATTGTATGTAAAGGTACAGTAAATGTAACTTTATTCAGGAAGGGAGATATGATCCACATGTTCAGGATGTTATATGATCCAGAAAAAACTATTTAAAAGACAATAAGTTTTATATTTTTTGAATCTTAGAGATTTAGGTAAATGTTTCATCTTTTACTTCAGTTTTTGCTTTTAGTATTAAGAAAATGGATTCTGTGTTGTGTAAGCATTAAGTGATCATGATTTTGAGACCAAATATTGATGTATTTGAAATATGAGTATTTCTGATAGTAAATTTGGAAATCAGTGACTCGCATATTAATATATATGGATTGTTCTATCATATAACATGAAATTTGAAATAATTCACACACATTATTTGTATGTATTTAGAAATGAATTAGTGATTCTTCGTGCAAGTTTTATCTATGTTCATTATTTAACGACATATTTCTAATATTTAGAAATATTTGTTGTTCCCGCTAAAGTATCCAGTAAAGCTTAGTAAAAATTCCAGTAACCTCTTCTATTATTTGATTCTAACATCCTCCTGACGGTCATCTGTGATAAAGGTAGAATTTCTAACTGAATCTGGCTTCCAGAACATGTTTTGAGAAGTTGTGATACTTCGGCTGGAGTCATTCCGTCTACTCTTGTGCCATCCACCGCCAAAATCTGATCTCCCGCATGTAAAGCTCCGCACCTGGAGAAGTGAAATTTAGAAAGAAATTATTATATAAGCGAAAAAAACAACTAACTAACTTACTTATTTACAACAACAACAAGAACTACATCATCATCATACAAAGAAACACGAACACTGATGTAGAAAAAAACATCCATACCACATGGCGAATATTTCAGGAAGAAGTCTTAGTCCTCCATTATTCTGTATCGGAATAAACCTACTATCCCAGATACATAATATCATAAAATATGAGTTCAAAATCAAGAACAACAAAAACCAACAACATAAAGTCAGTCATATAAAACCTATCCCAGCACATCACCAGCAGCAGGAAATATTCTCGACAGATTTAAAAATAAAGTTTAAAACATACAAAATACAGCACCCTGCGAGAAAATCAGAGAAAAACAAACTACAGAAGACTATGAACTAGAAAACATGAGAAAAAAAATATCCAAGCTAGGAGCATAAATTACGTATACAAATATTTAGGATTTATTCGACACAGAAGACAAGAACAAAGAACTACGTAAAACTCAATTAAACACTGAACACCTGAAGTAAGATTTATAAATACATCTATAGAAAAAATTTTGACATACACACGTGGTATAATGAACATACTAGAAAGGGAAATAATAATAATATCGCATCACAAAATGCTCCAACCAAAGTCACCAACTGAGGAGATAGACAAATCATTAGTTCGGTATATACAGTATGCACAATAAACACATTCAGACACACACATACTAAGAAGCTATTTCTGCATAAAGGAGAAAGAGTAAAGTTATACAAAGCGATAATTTCATCAGATAGATGGATGAAGAGAAAAAAAAACATACACAGAAGATACCCGGCAAAAATCAAATCAACCATGCACACAGATACAAGGAAGGAAGTATCATTTGAGTGGCTAAGACATGGAGAAGTAATGTCAGAAACTAAAGGCCTCAAGGAGATAATACAAGACCATGTAATAGAATCAAAGCACTGCAGGAAATACGAATTGAAAAATAACAGAAGACAAGAGCAGACTCTGTTACATACACACAGAAACAACTCAGTATATAACAGGTGCATGTGCCGGAACGAAATACAAGGAAAGAAACGGCAAAACAACAGGAATAGTATATCCCGAATAGCTAGAAAGTACAAATACGAACAGAAGACCAAATCATGTTGCAAATACAAACCAGAAGCATAATAGAAAAGAAAATGTGCATACCATATTGGTACAGAGCCATATTAACAGACTGAATGAACAATCCAACAGTCCAAGCATAACAACAAATATTGACAAAGAAAAGAAGCATGTGTAAAATTCTTCCAACATGTAGAATTGTAAGGAAATTTCTACAGAATCAAGAACAAATTGACCCAGGAGCAGACTCTCCACCCGGAAACAGACAGACAAGAAGAAGTTTTCAGCAATCAAATTATTACTATTATTATTATGAAGAGAAGAAGTCAGAAATGTAGGCTTAATATTTTTGCGGTGTTTGACAACGTTTCGATATCAACACTTCTCATCATCACTTGAGAAAAAATAACACTGAGTTAATGAAATACTCACTGTAGTTTGAGGTTAATGTAAACTCTTTTTATTTTTTTTTTTTTTATATGGGCCAGTCTAGTAACTTTGGACTTCGGCCCGTCACGATTCGCCTTTAGCTGTTAAAATCCACACCCATGCCAGGACTCGAACCCGGGACCTTCGAGCCGATGGCGTAACGCTGCAGAGCGCTCGGCCACCTGGCCGGCAAGGTTAATGTAAAGCAATAATCTCCAACAAAAGATGGCAGCAAATGATCTCCGTATATGTCTAATGTATTTTTATCGTTACACGAAATTTCAATGCTGCTCCTACAAATTCAAGCCTAGAGAGTTCTAATTTTCAGGGAAGAAAGTTCATAACCAATTCAAGAGTTCGATCGATGCCGATTTTTTATTTTAGTTTTTTTTTCTTCATTGTTGAAATCGCTTGATTGTTGTTGTGAATGTCAAAACCTATAACAATGAACAAAAAAAGAAAATTAAAAATCAGCATTGACCGAACCCTTAAATTGGTTATGAACTTTCTTTTCTGCAAGTTAGAACTCTCGAGGTTTGACTTTGTAGGAGCAGTATTGACATTTCGTGCAACGTTTAGACATAGTGCTGTCATCTTTTGTTGGAGATCGTTGCTTTACATTAACCTTAATACTGACCGCTCTTTAAAAGTCCCTGATTGACGAAAATATGACAAAATGAGGGGGAAAATCCTACGTTAACGGTTTGAAAAATGTCAAGAAAAAGTACTGTAATCTTAATCAACATTTTAAACTGAATTTCGATCAACTTTAAACATATTCTTTGCTTTCATATGGACTGAAAAAAAAAAAACGTGCTTCACTTTACTACACTGAAAGTCAGATATAACTCTTCGGGTAGAGTTAACAGCTACCGAAGGGAAGTTGAAAGCTGTATGAGCGTACACTTCTTGCCAGATTTTTGGGAAACTAATTGTAATGTACAGTGCCTTCTCAACTTAGAACAAGAGTAAATTATCGAATTCTGAGGAAAGAAATCTGATTTATTTGGATGATTTGATAAGAAAGGAGAAAGCTTGATAGACATCATAATATTAACTTTTTTTTAACAATTCTCATGAACCACTTCCTATGTTACAAATGAGATTCTCTCCATTATTAATAATGCATTCATCAATAATAGTTCTATAAAGTGTTCAATTTGCTGTGGGGGATAGATTTGTGATTCTCCCCCTCCCTCTTTTTTCTTAAAAAAAGTTTTTCTAGCTCTGGTTTCCTAAATAGAGTACCCTAGCATATGAAAGGTGATAACGACAGTATTTTACGTGTTTGAAAAAGTTATTCCGTCCTCCTTAAAAATTACACAAATGAGATTCTACGCTGATTTCAAGAAGATTTGTAGACAGGATAAAGTGCTTCTTACTAACTGTGGTTATGAGACATTTGAAGGGTGTGAGGCAAGAACATGGTAACCCACAATGTTAAACTTGTAAGAAATTCGATTTTTACTGTTGCACAAGTCATTTTCATTGGCTGAAAGCTGATTTTTCACGTAAAGCTATACATAAGGGCTTAAAATAATTGAACCAAATCAAAATAACGAATTTCTATTTTTCATGTTGCTGTGTGGGTTACCATGTTTTATTATTTATACGATAATATTCGCTACCTAAGTCACTCAAGAATAAATCTTTTCACTGAACTCGCTGTAAGAAATGTTTAATTTACAAATTCTTTTCCTTTTTAGTAGCAAGCTGGTATACTGCTCCTCGTTTCCCGCCATCTTAATTGTTGGTTACCTCTTATGAATCCCAAAATGTTACAATAGGCTTACCATATGTAAATATTGCTGCCATCTCTGGAGCACAATTTGAAGTCGGACAACATTAAACGACGCGGTATGATTCCTTTCCATCGGGTGCTGAATAACTCAAAAAATAAACATTTGTGGGTCACCATGTTTTTGCCTCACACCCTTCATTTGACAAGAATCAAATCGAGCGTAGGCAAATTCCTGTGTGTTTTGTAATGTCATAACCGCATTATTAACTTACGAATTTACAGTTCATAAATCTATGCTTGTCACATTAAATAAAATAGTTGATTTATTCTTTTTCCATCGTAAGGGATAAATATGCATTATCTTCATAAGGGTAGGTGAAATAAGAATTCTTAAATTGTGTATTTACGTTACAACCTTCTACAATAATAATAATCCATAATTTGTTATGTGAGATTATATAACTTGTTTGCAAGGATGGAATGGTGAAACTGGTCTTAGAGACAAGCTTCTCTGTAAGACATCGGACCTTCCCCCCCCCCCTGGGAACATGCTATATTATACTTCAAGTCTGAGGTAATTACATGTCATCAGTGTGATTGTTACGGGACTTTACCAAGGAAAAATGCGAATAACTCAGTATGTATTGTACCTAAAAGTTTGAAACAACCGTCCAATAATACCTTAGCTATTGACAAATACGAAAAGTAAAACGCGGTCACCGTCAGAACAATAACTGCTTCATGGCGACGTTCAGCGCGAAACACCATAACAATGTTCGTCAACGGTGTTGCGGACAAGTATCGCAAATATGCAATGTTGTATCCCCGGCTTAGCCTTGACAGCGGACGTGGACACTTTCAGCACCTCCTGTAGGATGATGGGTCGCAGACCAAGGTAGTCGTGTGGTCTGAGGCGTTAGGCCAGCATTTTCAATGTTGCGGGTTCAAATCCCACCTTTGAGACATGGATATTTGTGGATTTTAAGCCTTGCACTCATATAATCAAGACGGGCCGAATTCAGAAAATATTGAAATGGCGCATACAAATACTTTTTTTTTTCTGTAGAATCGCCATATTTTTATGAAGATGTGTACCTCTTTAACTTCTATACTGGTGCTTATTAATTCGGCTTCGCATTTCGGGACCTAATTCAGAAAAAAAAAGAGCGGTCCAGTAGCACGATCTAGTAGATAGTGTTTTGCGTCAAACGTCGTCACAAGGAAGTCGCTGCTCCGATGATCACAGTTTATTTTTATTATTTCTCAAAATCTGGGGCATTTTTGGGTGGTTGTTGCTTATTTTTTGGTATACTATGTACTGTATTATTCGCATTGTCCCTAAAAATCACCTACATTAAGTACATGAACGCCGTGTATCCACATATGCCCTCTATTTTCCTCATTGCTGTCCGTCAACTTAGATATGTGACATGCCTGACATTCAAGATACAATCCCCATAAGGAAAACTCGGCGGGCCGCCGGTGGCCCACCAACCACGAAGGTGGGCCACCGGAGGCCCGCCGAGTTTTTCTCATGGGGAAGTAGTTTTAGAGGCAAGAGTACTCCGAGGAAAGTATCAAGGGAAGAAGAATCTACAATTTTGTTGTAATCGCAATTAACATAATTGCCGCAAGAAATATTTGCTAACCTATAATAATTACCATCAAAGTTTAAAACAGTAATGTTCTACTTTTAACTTACCGTTCTGCAATACTGGCAGGTTTTATACTTTGAATAATTATTGAATTATCATGAAGACGTCCAGAGAGAATGACTCCTAGAAAAGCATCTAACGTGTTGTCTATTTCTATTAACAAAGGACCCGTAGCATGCGAAACAGTCTCAAGAACACTAACATCGTACTCTATGGTGAGTAGAACCAAATCACTAGCTTGGCAAAGAAGTCTTTGAGCGTCACATAATGTTGCGTTTTGTACAGATACTCCATTCACTGCTAAGAGTCGATCTCCGGGCTTCATAGTTCCTTCCCTGACAATAAAATTAAAGTAATTAGTATATTATTAATAAGATTTAACAAATTACACAATACATGTTGAGATAAAAGTCTGTAAACACCCTAGTAAGTCGAAAACGGGTGAAGGGAGTGACATCAAATGTTAGATATCGGTAATGTGTGAAAGGGGGATGTACCTGATGGGGTGAGAAAGGGCACCACATATTAGCCATCTTAAAAGCAGCTATCTTGGATTTAGGTAGAAAATTTTACATGGAAAGGGCATCACGTCACATCAGGCTAGCTCTTTCCCAGAAATTTATTTGTGACGTCACTTTTTACCTACGTTTACTTGTTTAGAAGATAAGAACCCTGAAAGTTATAATTTGGCGAAAGCTAATGGCTTGTCACTCCGTCGTTTCAGGTGATTCAGCATGGTGCTAACCCTTCGTGACCGCATCAAGATTCTGCTGTTGAGTGGTGGACACAGTTCCAGGGTGATCGCAGTTGAGTTCAACGTGCGTCATCTGGAGAGAGAATATATACCATACACAAACGTGTTCAAGTTATTGAAGATATGATATCTGTGCACGATATGGTACACCGTGGATGGCCAAGGACCGTAACCGACGAGAACACAGCAACAGTATTTGCGGCAGCCATTGTGAAAAGCCCCGCACGTAGTGCTGGGTGATTACAGGCGATGTTTGTTGTCAGTCAGAGGTCCGTATTAACGGTGCTGCCGTACTGCTGCGTGAAACAAGTGGCATCCGAAAATACTACAATTGCAACACCTAAGTAAGGATGACCCAGACAGACAGCTACAGTTGGCACCATAGGCTCTGGAGCAGTGCAATGAGGATCCATTTTTTTTTGTGTGTGTGTGAGGGGGGAGGGAAGGTTCGCGATGAGACCCTGTTCTATGTCCACAGTGAGGTCAAAAAACGGAATCATCGCTATTGGTCTGATGCCAACTCATAGTGGACAGATGACAGTAAAGCATTTGCAGGAGCAAGGTGTAATGAATTTTTCATTACACGGAATTATATTTTGTAAAGTGAGGTGATATGTACAATTTCTGTATATTATGTGTTAGGTAAGATTGGCCAATCTATGTAATTAAGCGCTTATAGTGTTAGGTAAATATGCAATTTAAATTTCGTTTAGCGAAATTATTATTATTATTACTATTTTTTAAGAGAATGTAAATAATTTTTGTATTTAATCTTTCTTCTTTATTTTAGGAAACAACGTATAGTTTGTTGGTGTATTTAAAGTGTGTATTTCGTACTCGTGTATATTTACTTTGTTTAATTTCTCTGTGTTTCTTTCTTAGTTCTTCCAAGTATCTTTTAAAATAAAA
>JAGDQP010044255.1:0-15961 GCA_022664845.1 Lepisma saccharinum
GCTCTTCACAGTGGTTGCAACAAGTGCCCTTGCCGTGTTCTTGCCGGTTGCAGTCCTTGGTCGTCCACTACGTCCCCTGTTGCGCACAGTTCCCATCTCCTTAAACATTCTTCAATATCTCAACACGATAGCGTGTGTTTTGTTACCTCTTTGCGAATGATGCGCGTTAAACTCACCTGCAATCACCCTAGTACTGCGAGCAGCATCGAGCAGCACAATATCGACCCATTCCTGAAAGGTTAGCGCTATGCTGAATTACCTACAACGACCGAAAGACAACTTATAATTCGCCACCCAGATAGCATGCCAGCTTACAACAATGCTGTCAGTCACTTGCTTACAGCTTGTAATACTTGACATTGTGTTGAAGTTAATAAACAAGCATGACACAAATTTGTTGAACCAACATAAGTGTCTTGTTCTAACAACATTGCCGTTGGTTGTTTTAACAAAACTAATTGAAGCTTGTTAGAGCAAGCAGGAGAAAGCTTGTCAAACTTAAAATTTATTTGAAATTTGTTTCGATGCACTTCTGCTGTCGTCTCGAAGCGATGAAGTCCTATCATGTGAAGGTCTGTTTCGCCAACTAATATCTGCCAATTGCCATTCTTTTACCACTGAAATTTTCTGCGATCTGATCAACTACGTAGCAAGAGCACTTGGAAAGAAAACTAGCACAAGTGGTTCCGTGCCCTTGGGATTACAGCATCGGATCGGCGTTCTACTGATCCTCTTTCGATTCTCAACCAGGTTAACGTCTTTTATTCTTTTAGAAGTACATTAGTATTTTTTTCAAGGCCATTTCAACCTTTTGTAAACTAGGCTCCTGAATTCAAGCGTGTTTAATCCCTCTTTCTGGCTAGATATGCTAAGCTTGCATTAAGTGGTCACACTTTTGAAAGGAAAAATGATTCCCTTTTAATGTAGACCAAAATTCCTATGTGAGATTGTCGTATCCCCTAAACAAATATACGTATGTGAAAAATGAATTCTGGGAACGAGCTAGCCAAAACCGATATGGCACATGATGCCGTTTCCATTTATAATGTTACACATAAATCCAAGATGGTCAACATGAAGTCCGTCCTTCCATCGCCGATATCCAGCATTTGGTTTCACTGCCTAAAACTATTTTCGACTTACCATAGTTTCCAAACTTTTGCCTAACCCTGAAATTAAAAAATATATTTCTTTTAAATTCGGTTTCCTATTAAGAGTTGAAATGTACAAGATTAAAACCCGTGATAACTTTGTAACTGCTCGTTGTAGGAGGAAAATAGTAATAGTTACTCAGATAGAAAATTATACGATCTTTCATTTTGTACTCCTGCAAACTTTCTGTCTACGAGTCACCGTTTATTACATAAATGCAAAAAAAAATGTCGCTATCTTGTCAAAATGGTGGCCAGTTCTCGGGCTCTAAACGGTGTAATGTACACTATTTCTGTATAGGGTAGACAAAATATCACTTGTATTGTTTTTTGTTTTAGACAAAGGATAGTTTTTCAGTTAATTTCCTGGGCTAATAAAAGTAAATAAAGATACTTAGAATTTTTATAGATACCCCTTCCCACCCCCGGTGTGGGTCTCCGGTGTCCACCATCACTTTGGTAAGTAAGAAAATGACACCACCCACTATATTCTGTCATCAATTTGCACACCAAAAATCATAAGAAACCCCGCAATGAGAATAAAAACAAATTTTCAAACAATAAATCAAAATTGGACTTTGCCTCAGCTCCCTCCTATGTTTGCATCGATTTATATTTCCTTTTCTTTCGTGGACTACTTGAAAAGAAAATAGCCCCTATTTATTGTTCTCCTACAATTACAGCCGAAGCTACAATCATTTTAACAAACGTCAACAAAGACGCATAATAGTCGCCGCCTCTCAAAGGGTTACGCCTGCATAGAAAGGAACTGCTCACGACTCAAGAAGTGTGACCTTGTGATTTGGACTTGTTTAGACATGTACTAACAGTATCTGAAGAGAACAGTCGTCAGACATGACTTTCCTATGGGTCTTATGGACAAGGACTATATTAATGTTAAAGGAAATAAATATTCAAAATTCGCGGGAGGGCGCTGCCAACATGATCTATAACGACCAATCAGCGGTCGAAGAAGTCACATGATCTGTGATAGCCAATCAGCGAATAGCATTTTGCGGCTCGTAACCGGTTTCGACCAATCAGCGAACGGCAAGAATATGAAATTCGTATTAACTGAAAAGTTCGGTCAAATGACTGCAACTCTACTCACAGTATATACGAGGGTCGTTCAATAAGTCCTTAGAAAAAGAAAAAGAAATTAAAAGTCGTCCAAAAAGTAGAATTTCGGAAAGTCCTAAAAATAGGCATCTGTTTTGGGCGATGACCTCCTCGTTCGACGTGAATCTATATCCGCCGAGCCATTTTTTTTTTCTTTTAAGTTTGGAAATAAAATAGTCACTGGGGGCCAAATTTGGTGAATACGGTGGATATTGTAATAATTCGAACTTTAATTCCATAATTTTTGCCATCGAAACTGCGCAGGTGTGCACCCGTTTCTCCATTCCACTGAGAGCAAACGCGGCACCAATCTTGCCGAGAGTTTTGTCACACCCAAGTTTTCGTGCAAAATTGGAAACACTGTACCTTGTGATATGCCTGTGGCCTAAACTATTTCGCGCACTTTGATTTGTCGAGCACTCAAAACCATATCGTGGATTTTGTCAATCATTTCGGAGGAAGCAACTTTAACTGGACGTCCCGAATGATGTTCATCATTTGTGGATGTACGGCCACGTTTAAACTCATTCACCATAATGAAAACAGTCGCAAGCACAGGAGCAGGTTTACCATGAACTTCATTCAACTCGGCTTTGATCTCTTTCAGTGTTAAGCCTTTTAAATAGAAGTGCTTAATCACCGCACGAAACTAATTTTTTTTTATGTTCAATGTTTTCCTATATAAATAAAAAGTTTGTTGTTATGAAAATGAAATCACGTGATGAATATAGCTGAACTATTAACAGCAGTATAGTGAGAGATGACGCTTATTAAAAGCAAACCTCTTTCAATTCTACGAGTGCCATCTCTTGGATTTTCTAAGGACTTATTGAATGATCCTCGTATAAATGCTGGAGGAGGTTGTTGGAGAGTTTTAAAATAAAACAATACAATTAGACTAACAAGAAATTGCACGACCATGTAATTCCTTATTCGTACATTGTACATAATTAATAATTATATATATATATGAAAAAGTGTCATTATATCACTTTGATTATGTACCATTTTATATTTTCCCCAAGAATAATAGTAGTTAGGTAGTAGTAGTAGCTGTGGAGAGAAAAGCTCGCCCAATACGGTTGCCGGCACTTCCAGTTATGTGCTCTTCAGCATCAGTAATTATTTGTTTATTTAAATATGAGAAAGTCCATGTGGAACGTTAAGGAATATAAAGGCCCTGATGATCAGTAAAAACAATGTCACTGTAAGTAGCAGTTACGAACTGGAAAGCAGTTCTTAGAGAGCGTGACTCCAGAAAAGAGATGTACTAACAAAGCCCCCTTGCAATGTTAGGACGTATAGCACTAGAACTCTAATACCAATGGGCAAATTGTGTAAAGTGATTTCTCGTATTTAAAAATGCAAAAATAACTTACGCCCAAAAGGATCTAATTCTTTTACTATTTTTTTGGACGTACAACATTTTATATTTGCGCTAATAAAATGAACAAAATAATGTTCAGAGAATTACAAAAACTTTTGGGGGTGGTTAGCTAAAATTTGGCACGAACAGGACTTCGAATTTGGGTCGTCTCGGTGAAAGACTATCGGCTTAAAAAGTTGAGCTATAATGATCATAGGAACTCATCACGTATCTTGTTATATAATAAATTACATCCAAAATCTAGTGTATCAGGATGTATCAGAACATACAGTTACCAAAATGTGTAAGAAAAGTGTTTATGAAGTAATCCTGAAAGAAAACAAGACGTTCGAGAATTTTTTCAAAAACGTACCTTCAAAAGGACATCATAAACTCTCTACACACGATGTACACATTATTTACACCTTTTGACTAATCAACTAAGAATATATACGTGGACAAAAAGTGTAAGATAAGAATATTTTTATAGTGTTAACTCATAAATATATATAGTTTCTACTGCTGTGGTAATGTTTTGTTAGAGTTGGATTTTTGCATCCAGGAAGATTCTCTTATAATAACAAGATATAATTTTCGACTCCAGAAGCCAAGAGATACAAGTGACATTTATGATGAAAAAACAAGTTCTATATATAACCCAAAATATATGTGACACAAAACTGTCATATTTGTACGAAGGACCCTAGGACCTTAATGTGTCCATGCACAAATTATTACACTTTTGTGTTACATATATTTTGGGTTAAGATTACCGTACCTCGAAGTTTTATTTAATCGTCAATGTCACTCTTGCATCCTTTGGTTTCCGAGCTCGACAATTGAATATACCGTTTAATGTTATATACTTACCATCATTTCGCAGTTCAGGACCATCAGAGTTAATTACAGTCATCAGTACAGCCAGCAGAAGACATACACTAAAACATGTATATTTTGAAGGTATCATTGTGATGGGACAGTATCCAATACTTGTCACTTCTTGTTCATCTAGTTTATTGTAGTTGAAGAGACTTCTTCCAACTGTTCGTTTGATATCTTCTAATGGTCACAAACACACCTCTTAACTATTGGAAGAACTTCCTAGCTATAATGGTTTCTGCAGAGGACGAAGACGAATGGTTGTACACATTCATTGACTGTTAATCTGAAAGAAAACATATAAAGTCACTTTATCGGAAACAGAAGAAGAAAGAAGTGTCAAACATCATAGAATAGCACTATGTAAACTGTTAAGTGCGATTACCAATACTGTGAAGAGTTGCGAGATATTATATCATGAGTCTGTTGAAGATAGGTCAGTTTGCTCATGGGAAGGATAAGTGAATGATAGCATAGTGAGTAGAATATGGCAGTTGGTGTTAGAGGGATGGAATATGCAATTGTGCGAACTTTCAATTTTCCTGGATTTACGATGCTTCGTACGTACCAAGAATACATCATGGAAGGTATTACCACTTATCCTGTATACAGAGTAGTAAACGGCTACGATGCTTAATTGTCGTGGCCAACGCAATCAGGGTAGAAGTGTCCATTGTAACACTAGCGACACTGCCTCAATTCATATCCCTATTCACTGCAGGAAAACCAAACGTATATGCAGCAGGTTAGTGAAGCATTCTTTAGCTTCCATGGGATACTGAAGAAGTTACACCAAAATGTCTCTGTTAACATCATGAGCCAACGGACGTCCCGCCTCATCTTGAATCGTAAGCACGGTGATTGTGCCCCGCAAGATTCAACAAAATGTGTTGTTGTTCGATGAGTCACATTTTCACTCGTTTCGGATTGCATATGGATTTCCGATGTGGTGGAAACCTCATGATAGCTCTTGTCAACAAGGTCCCGTGCAGACTGATGGTGTTCTTCACTAATGTGGGAATTGTTCATGTTGCATGAGTTGGGTACATCGGTCTTCCTAAACATGGCATTGTCCAGGTAACTGCTACGTTATACTACTTGGAGACTATTTATAGACCTTCATGGACTTCACATACCCTCACAAGAATGAGATAATCCGGCAAGTTAATGCACCATATCGTCCAGAATATCAAGAAGGAGCATTCTGAACATTTCCAACGGATGGTGCGTTCACCACATTCGCCTGAAATGAATCATGTACATAATGGCTGTTGTAGAGTCGTCCATTCTTATCCAAGATTCTGCATCCGTAAACAGCAAGAAGCTGCAGGCAAATGCCATGGCTCAACTTTCTCGAGACGCCTTCTATTCGCTTGCGGAATCAATGTAACGTCGAATGGATGCATTTCACCGGGCTATAAGGCCAACAAGATACTACGTACCGATTCCGTGACTTGGAATATTAGTGTACTCTCCCACAAGATTATTTGGAGATCCTGGTGCAAAACGGCAGCAGCTCCAACTTTATACGATTTTTACTTTTATAGAGAAATAGAGGAACAAAAAGAAGCTCTAATGCTGTGAGATCGAGACAGCTCTGTTGATTCGGCACGCGGCATATTCATGGAACATTCTCGTCTTTTTTGCGCTGAGGTTTTCATTTATTATGAACTGTGAAAGAGTTTTGAAAGAGTAAAGACTGTTTCTTTACAATTTCTACCAACTACTTTTGTTCACTTTAGTGATTAGGGTTAACGTAAAGCAACGGTTTCCAACAACAGATGTCAGCACTACCTCCGTATATGTCTAATGTATTTTTATCGTTGCACGAAATTTCAATGCTGCTCCTACAAATTCAAGCCTAGAGAGTTCAAACTTTCATGGAAGAAAGTTCATAAGCAATTCAAGAGTTCAATCAATGCCGATTTTTCATTTTCGTTTACTTCATTGTTGAAATTAATTGTTGCTTGATTGTTGTGAAGATCCAAACCTATAACAATGAAGCTCTTTGAACAATGAACAAAAAAAGTAAAAATCAGCATTGGTCGAACTCTTGAATTGGTTATGAACTTTCTTCCCTGAAAGTTAGACTCTCTCAGGCTTGAGTGTGTAGGAGCAGCATTGAAATTTCGTGCAACGATAAAAATACGTTAGACATACTGTATACGGAGCTAGTGCTGGCATCTTTTGTAGAAAATCGTAGCTTTACATTCACCTTAATGTACAAAAAGTGTACAGACTGTGTAAAGAAATTATTTTTTAAAGTTTGTTTTATTAGCAGAATTTGCAACGTAAGGCCTAAGCGTGTCACGTCTAAGAAATGGCGTCCCCCGGTGATCCATTTTTTGGGGGAGAGCTGATGGTGAAACAGCAACTAGATCTTAGTCGAGGCACCATTCCGGCATTCACCTAGTGAAAAATGAGTAAAGCTTCAACAATCTTTCAGGGTGGTCGCCAGCGGTACTCAAATCTACCTTCCTCTTCATAGTTGCCCCGAAATTGGCGATGTTACTGATTAGGCCAATAAGACTGCGTGTCAAAAGTTGTATAGCTTGCACAGTAACCATCAAAAGAGTATTCAGTAAAACTAGTTAAAAATATTTTTTTAAAAAAGTACATGTACATTGCAACAATCACAAAATTCTATGTAATGTAAAAGGGTAACGGTATTTCCTGCGCAATGGACACGCGCTGAAAGTAGCACTCCGGATATTCTTGAGCAACGGCACGAGGTGAGGTAGGGTGGTCACTGATCACGTTCGAGCGTCTTTATCTCCCAAGATGCAAGAATACCAAGGACACCGTGCTACTCAATTTTGATTTGAGGCTGAGTACACCACAGATCACCAGACATGGGACCACTGATGAAAAGTCTCCAGCGTCCTGGCCGGAATTTGAACCTAGGACGCCCGATTCGTAGTCAGCCCCGCTACCGCCTGAGCCAGGGCAAATATAGTCTGCATATTAGAATGCGAAGAAAAACAAAAGAAGATGGCACTATCGCTACCGAGCCACCGTAGCTCAATGGTAGAACGGTGGCGTAGCATTCGGGAAGTCGTGAGTTCGATGCCAGTGGCCGACAATCCTGACAGGATTTGTCATGGTTTTCCCTCAGTCATACCAGGCAAATGTTGGGATGACACCTTTAACATAGGCCCTGGCCGACACCTTCCCGAATCCTTTCCCATTGCCATCTCTGCCTGAGCCATAAATAAAATTCACATTCAAGCAAATATCGTACGATCAATACGTCCTATCCTATCAAGTCCCAACTTAAAATCAAAATAAATAAAGTGAAAATTTCGAGGTAAATAGAGATTCGATGCGTTAAACCAAAATTACATTTTTTTAGAGTTACTTTTTATCAGTGCGGTAATTACTACATATTAAAATGTAATGTCATCAGGTTGCCAGGGTTTCCAACTTGATAAAAAGTAATTTTTAAAATGGTAGTAATCATATTATCGGATATTAGGTATCACCGTACAAATATTAAACAACTTACTGTAAAGCGTCGAACGCAGTTTTGAAGATTTTAATATTATTCGAAAAACACTTAGTCGATGAAACGCGGATAATCAATATTCTGCTCCAAGTTGGAATTCCTGTATCTCAAAAAAGAAGCAGAGTTCCAACTTATTTCTTGTTAAACTTATAATCAGGGTGGTGAAATTCTGCGCAGCGTTTAATAGTGCGCATTGAAGTTTTCCTATGTTTAGTGACACCTACGGCACTTTACTTGTTCCTGCCATGACTCAACAGTTAGAGTAATCACGGGGAAAATGCACTCACGGATTATTTGGGCAGTACTACTGGCTGTTTCAGAAGTAACTTACAGTGTTGATGTGAGTGATGTAAGGCGAGAGAGCACACATGTGTAAACGTGCTGCAAAAGGGAGAGCAAGTTGTTGAAGCAAGAAGAACAGATTATCTTATTTAATATTTGTATTTAGTTTAATGTTAAATTAAGACATTACAGAAACCAATTCTTGAGCAGAGTAAAGCGTGTGCAAGCCAGTAACTGTAGACAAAGTGTATACCTTGAAGCCTTTTTCTACACCATACACAACGTTGTAAGTAACGGAAGCAATGCAGAGTTGCTATAAACATTTAGGGTTTGAAATAAAATTGACAAAACCATGTACGGGTGTCAAAAATATCGATATACCGAAACCGGTATCGGTATTTTGGAATACCGAAAATTCGGTATCACCCATACCGAAATATCGATATACCGAAATACCGATACTACCGAAATATCGAAATACCGATTATACCGAAATATCAAAATACCGATAACACCGAAAAACCGATATACCGACCCAGCCAGCCAAATGACGACCCCGACGGCGGCCCTACGAACTAGTAGTCGAGGAATAGTCGGCGCCAGGGAAGTATTTAGGGGGTGGATCCGGGAAGTCCGGACCCCCAAACTCACAGTTTTATGGGAAAATAGTATAACTTCAGGCATAATTATACATACTACATTTGATGCCCAGACACACCTTGAACCCCCCAGAAGCCCTTGGACCCCTCCTAAAACCAAATTCTGGGTACGTGCCTGGTCGGCGCGATCCATAAGTGGCGATTGGTCATCGGGCCGTTTCCGAGTCACCGTCGGTGTCGTTGGGCCATCTTCCGCCGAAGTCGGCTTCTGGTCGCAATTTCCAAAACCCGACGTGGCCTGCCCGTCGGCCGAGCTTCGCCAACCAAATGCCGACTTCGGGCTTACTTCTCCTGGCTTGATGGGGGAATATCGAACAGTATCAATATACTTAACAATATCGGAATATTGAAATACTGAATTCCTCTGAAATTCTGTAAAAATAATACTAATAACTTATATAGAAGAAGTAGCATGGCAGAGCTGAAACCAGGTAAGTTTTGGTGACCCCAGTCTGACCCGTATATACGTGATCCGGTTTAAAACTTGACCCGATTAACCCGGTCGGAGAATAATGAGCTATAGTTTCGTAATTTTCGTGCTCTAGGGGGTAACACATGTGATGTCGGTCTCCCCTCAAACACAAGGAAATAATCAAATACTCTACTTTGTTCTCCGGGTGAGGAGACGTAAATCGGGTCACCGGGTCAGGCCGGGTCCCACGCATAGACCCGCTCCAAAACTTGACGTATAATCACAATCCGGATCTGAGTTTCGGATATTCAGATATCTGGGGCATTGACTCATCATCATAGCCTTTCCTAATTCGTACAAATTAGGCGCAAAATTTGTGAACTTAAATTTCATGACTTTTCCTGACTAGATTTAGAAAATATTCCTGACTCTATACAATTCTAACTTTTGCAAAATATTTTGTTTTCTTTTACATGCAGCCTCTACTAGCCCCATAGCTGCCCATCTCTCACCTGACTAGCAAATTTTATGATTTTATTACTTCTTTTAAAATAAAATTACAGGAACAAAGCTTTTACTAAAATATTTTGCAAAGGTACTGATTAAAATATCCCAAATTTACATTTTTTCCATCATAAACATGTTATGCAAGTCAAGACAAAGAAAATGGTAAGAACTGCAACATACATATGAATATAAGCAACGAATATTAGACTATTACAATAACTAAACAATATCACCAGAACGAAAACAGAAGTTTCAACAATATCAACAGATGTTAGTTTTGCGACTTCCGTAAAAGTTTGATTTTCTGAGAAAGTTCGTCCTGCTCCGTTTCAGATTTTTCTCTCAACTTCTTTTGCTCATCTTCCAGTTTCTTTTATTCATTCATGATCTTCCTTTTTTTTTTTTACATAATTATTTTCTTAGCATTACGCTGTGTTTTCAGATAATCTTCATATCGCCTCTGAGCAGATCTTGCATATATGAGCATTTTCCTTATGTTGACAATACTATGGATTCCTTTGCAATTGATAACAGCATCATGCACTCTCCACAGTGCTATTATTGTATGTTCACATTTCACTTGAATAAGATCAGAGTTGTTGATAGAGAAACCATCCTCAACTGTAGCATTTCGCTGGGAAAATATAAATTAAATGGTCTTGTAATAAAATTAAAGATGTGTTCAAAGCTGCCCCAGCCATGTTCAAAGCTACCCCCTAAGGGGGCACCTTTGAACGATAGCCTCCCAGTTTCTGTCCTTGCTTTAAGGTGACAATGAAGTACGTAATTTTCTTCGGCGAGCTGTATATGTTCCCATACATATGTTATTTATCTCTCTGAACAAATTCTCTGAGTGTGAGGAAGCAAAATTTGATTTGCCCAACAACGTGTTCAAAGGTGCACCCCTTCTCCCTACTTCCATATTGCTCAATATCATTGTTTTCCGATATTTTGATATTGTTTGGTATTTTGCTATATTGATATCGTTCGGTATATCGGTATTCCGATATTATCGGTATATCGATATTTCAGTATTTTTGGTATATCGGTATCGTTCGTTATTTCGGTATATCGATAATTGTCGGTATCCAAAACATACCGAAAGTCGGTATGAAAATCTCAATACCGAACACCCCTACGTATATTGAGGTTCCTACGCTGAACATTGTTAGAAAAAAATATGATAAAAACATTATATTTCAGTTAATGTATGGGGACCCCCGTGTTAAAATGAACGAATTTCATCCACTCGTCGCGACTAACTAAGTGAGGCTCAAACAAGCCAAAAGCTCAAACAATTTGTTTTAAAATTTATTTTTTGTTATTTTTTGACATATTTTAATAACAATGTTTATAACATATTTTTTGGATAATTGTTGAGTGTTTTCTCTTTACAGTCCACAAGGAAGAACTAAAACAATGGAGCTTATTGTTATGACTCACGTCATGAATCCATGGCTCTTCCATTTACTTTGAAAAGCAGGTAATATTTTTTTATGCTTGTATATGTATTTGTTTATAATTTTATTTATGTTCATGTATTTGTTTTTATTTTATTTTATTTTGTATTGATTATTTAGTTTTATTGTTTTATTAATTTTTAGTTTTATTTTAACAGGCCTTGTTAACAAAAAATAAATACATTAGCTTTTAGTATATTAAACGGGTGTTTCTCCATCGAATGGTGATATTTGCAACTTCCGGTACTAGCCGGGTAACTTATCCAGACCAGAAGTTGAGTTTTTCAAACGGAACATGGTAGTTTTAAAATGAAATTCCGATTCTACGTGAAAAATTAAGAAACTTTTGTCTCAAACGTTTTTAAAACAAACACCTGCATTGACCTTGAAATTATTTGAAAAGTATGTCGGAAAGATACACTGTGAACTGCTGAGAGACCACTTGTACAACCATTTTAATATGAAAAAAAAATATTTTATTAAATATAAGAAAAATCTAAATATTATTAAAGATGTTACACTCTATCAAATTGTGATATTAGAAACTCCCGGTATTGAGCAGAAGTGACCTATTATACCGAAGTTGATATATATTTTTTTTTAATGGAACGTGTTAATTTTCATATCAGATTCTGATTCTACATCAAACGCTAAGAAACTTCTGGCTGAAATATTTTTGCAGTAAATGCCTGCATTGACCTTAAAATGACTGAAAGCGTCGAAAGCACTGTAAAAATGTTTCAGACAAAACTTTCTTAGTTTTTGATGTAGAATCAGAATCTGATATGAAAATTAATAGGTTCCCTTTTAAAAATTCAACTTCCGGTCTGAATTCCTCACTTCTGATCAGTACCGAAAGTTCAAAATATCATCATCTGATATTTCCTCATGCCCACTCAAAAATGATGTGGAGTGACACTTAGACCGCGAATGAATGTTAAATTAGAGTGTAGCCCATTTAAGAGCCCTTCGTACTAACGCTACCAGTGTGTGTGTGTGTGTGTGTGTGTGAGAGAGAGAGAGAGAGAGAGAGAGAGAGAGAGTTCATATTTTTGAAGATACTGGATACATGACAATGAATAATGAAATTTTGGAAAGCGGCCCCAATAATACTTGTAAATGTGTATGAAATGAACTATCTGACATTTTGATATCATTTATTTTAGCTGAGAAATTAGAATTTCAGTACTTGATGACGTCATACGCCTACGCAATTTAGTTGAGAAATCTAATTTCTCAACTAAAATAAACAATAACAAAATCTCAGATAGTTCTTTGATACACATTCATAGGTATTATTGGGGCCGCTTTTCAAAATTTCATTATTGGATGACATTTGTCCAGTATCTTCAAAAATACGTCTGAAAACACACACACAGGCAGCATTGGTACGAAGGACTTGTAATAATTTATTTATTTATTATATTTAATTAAAGTCATTCCTTTCATTTTAAAACGGGTGTACGCGTGGTCTCTCAGCAGTCACAGTGTATCTTTCCTACACTCTTTGAACATCATTTCAAAAGGCAATGGAAGCGTTTGTTTCAAAAACGTTACAGACAAACGTTTCTTAATTTTTGACGTAAAATCGGAATTTGATTAAAAAAATCGCCATGTTTCATTTCATAATTTCAACTTCCGGTTTAGATAGGTGACTTCCGGTTAGCATCGGATGTTGCAAATATCATCATTCAATAGAGAATACCCGATTTAGTTATTTCAATTTCATTATTTTTAATAAGAATTTATCTTTCTTCATTTTAGGAGGCGTGTACGGGTGGTCTGAGACAACAACTTTCAATGGAACGTCGACCCTGCGATTTGGATAGGACCAGTTGAAATGGTCCACTCCAAGTGACTCCTCATGAGCCATCGGAAAGAGCCTTGACCTGGTCTTTACCGTGCCTTCCCCGGGATGCTGTAAGTCATTCTGGGGATTGCATACTGCGCTGTGATGTTGTAGGAGTTGCTGTAACGGCATCTTTGAACCAGAGCGGGCGGGTCAAACTATTCCTAGGCGTGTACTGGAGTCACTTCACATACGTAATCCAAGACGACGATGTCTCCACCGCAAGAGAGGACGGCGACGACCACCATAGACGACGACGACGAAGACGAGGACGTCCGGGATTATAATATCCAGCAGGCTGCAAGTCGTGCATCGATCCATTCATTGATTCATTAATTCATTCATCTATTTCATCCACATAGTTGGGTCTCCGGCGCAAGATTGTTTGCTACAAATGGTCTTGCGTCCCTCTACTAACTTGAAAAAAAAACAGAGGCCCTCACAGACGGTAGAGACCTTAACGTGGTTGTGAGGTTTTAAACTAACATCGACCTGTACCAACTTCTCCAAAGTTACATGGGAATTGTCGAATTTACACTTTGCTTACTCAATCAACAAAGTGTATTCTTAGAGTATCACGAATTAATTTCCAAATGTTCCTACATAATTCAGAACCAGGAAGATTTAGAATTAATTATGAAATATCTTTTTGTACAATTCTATTCTGAATGAGTAAGCAAAAATGAGTTCTGTCTTTCAACAATATTAACAGAACCCTTCGAATGTTCCCACGCTTTTTGGATTCACTTTCTCTCAAATTATCATGGTTTTCTGAAGCGAAGTCTAGTTCACTTCTTGTGGACTTCTTTTTTACACGATCATTTTCTAATAGACTTCTGATGCACCTTTGCTCACAATATATCCTGCAGAACTGGTCACTTTGGAATCAAACTTTATCCATATCCAGCAAGGAATGTGGTGGATGTTTCTTTCTTCTACCAGAAACCATTAATTCAACAATTGTAAAAATCCAGTTTGTTTATATCTTTGCACGGTTAAAGTGCACAGAAGTTGTAAACGTTTACTCATCTGAGTTGTACGGAAGATATGCAGTGATCTCTATCTAAAAGCGATACTGGACTGATCGATGCCTCCAAAAAAAAAACAATATATTATGCCTGGGAGTAGAGTCTAAACCAATATGGACAAAATTTTCTGTTCTAACTCAGATTTTATACGCATGTTATCGATGTGTGGCGCGTGCTGTGCTGTGAAGCCTTATACAACCGCTCTGTCCGTCAGACTGACTATCGACAACTCAGCAACTCTAGCGCTAAGATACTTGAGGTGTCGTTGGAGAGGTATCGGAAGGCGACTTCAAACAGGCATAATTCATCTCAGGAGTGGGTCCGGAATAACGGGAGTTCGGCAATTCTCAATTGAATATCTACTATGTCTATGAAAGTGTTTGAAGTGTCGTTGGAAAAGTCTCGGTGAGACGAGTTCAAACCCGTATAGATAATCCAGATCACAGAGGTGGTCCCAAGATACTGGGGCTAGGGTGGCCAACTTTCGATAAAGCCAACCCGGGACACATTCAAAAAAGAAAACTCAACTTTAAAGTATATATACAGGGTGTCCCAGTCATATACGCAAATACTTCGGAAGGTGATTTGTCACACCAAAATGAGAATAAAAGTTCCTATAATCATGGGTCCGATTTTGCTTCGTTTTGGAGATACAGTGTTTCTAACAGAACCTAATGCCCACGCCTAACAATGGGAAGGAAATTAATAATTCTCAGTAAATCATAAACGACACATTGAATGAAAATTTCGTTTGAATAAATTTGTTTCTATCCACATGGTGGATATCAAGAGTGAAAAAACGATGTATGTCAGTGTTGCCAACCTGGTATAACGTTTAAATTTTTCAAATAGAACTACGTCATATTATTGGGTATTTGGCATCCTCTAGTTATGATAAACAACACCTGTAAAGCACATAGCACAGTGTTACAAACTACAGAACAGACAGAAAGATTTACTCGATTTTATGCAAAACCGATATAAATTCTAGAATATTTCTTCCGTAGTTTGCAACACTGCGGTGTATCCTTTACGTGTATTGTATATCATCATTAGAAGACTCCAAATATCCAATAACACGATGTAGTGCCATTTGAAATTTTTAGATATTATACTGGGTTGACAACACTGACGTCGTATTTTCACTCATGATATTCACCATGTTGGTAGAAACAAATTTACGCAAATGAATTTCATTCAATGCGTCGTTTCTGATTTACTGAGAAATATTCATTTTCTTAACATTGTTAGGCGTGGACATTAGGTCCAAGTTGGAAACACTGTATCTCCAAAACGAAGCTAAATCGGACCCATGATTATAGAAACTTTTATTCTTATTTTGGTGTGAAAAATCATATATATATAATCATCATCATCATATTCAGCCGTTTTCTATCCACTGCTGGATGAAGGCCTCCCCCTTTTCTTTCCACATATCTCGGTCTGCTGATATCCTCATCCACGTAGCTCCTGAAAAACGCTTGATTTTATCTACCATCTTACATTTGGTCGTAGTCTCGGTCGTTTCTCGGTCTCGTAGTACATTTGTCGTCCACCTTCCATAAGTTCGTCTAGCTATGTGACCGGCCCATCTCCACTTCATCTTCTTCGCAGTCTTGATTACATCCTCTACCTTTGTTTCTGCGCGAATCCATTCATTTCTCTTCCTGTCCCTCCTGGTTATTCCTAGCATGCACCTCTCCATTGCTCTTTGTGTGACTCTCAATCTTTGAGTCGTTTGCGC
>JAGDQP010044257.1:312-13788 GCA_022664845.1 Lepisma saccharinum
ATAATAATAATAATAATAATAATAATAATAATAATAATAATAATAATAATAATAATCACCATCACCTTTTTTTACTGAACTTCTGAATACTCGGCTTTTCGAGACAATTCCAACGCAAAATTTATCTAAATATCTGCCTTCGGGATTAGTGTCATCTCATCTACACCATTCCCGAGGACAGATATTTAGGTCGTGAGTTCGAAATTGTCATATTGACCCTCTCTGCGTATTACCATGTCTCAATTTTAATGAATCTCACATTCTTGAGATTCAAAAGGGACGGTCATGTCATTTCAATTGGATAAGGCACTGTTCCGTAACCCACTACCATGATTTTAATGTCATATTTCACTACCTATACGTCGCCACTACGTATAAATTTAGAAAAACGCAAATAAACCACTTCTATGTTATTTTTTTACAATTGTTTTATTTTCTCGATTATAATAATTGAGAACAATATCGAAAATATACCACGTTTTTTTCTGTCTAAAGTAAAGTTACATTACAGTAGACCTATATTAAGAGGCGAGGTCCAGCAAGCTCCCCAGTGTACTAAAACTACGTCGTAAATACATATAGATTTTTATAAATGCAGTTATAGCATGGGATTCAGAAGTAGCCCTACGAATCCAATTCCAACAATAAGTGAAGAAAGGGTATCTTGAAGGATAGGCAGAAGGTACGATTAGTGTGGGCAAGACGGGTAAAAAAATAAATGGTGTACGTAGCCGCTACGTAGATGCAGTAATCTAGTGTTAAGTCAGGAATGAAAACTGTATAAAGCGCATCCTACCAGAATACATACTTTCAACAACTATAAATACGACATTCCTTCGATACCCAAGTTCTATCCTTAGAATACAAACATATAAATTAACTATGAAACACTTGTTCACAATCCAGTTTTTACATCACATATAATAACTTAAAAATAGCTACAAACTTACTTTGAAACTGCGAGAGCGGTAATAGACGCTGGTTCTGTATTGTCTTTCCTATCATATGCTGTATGCATGGTAAGTTTACTTCGAAATACTAATTGACGTTGCCACTTGAAACCTAGCAATAGTAATAACATATTAGAACAAAATAAGCACCAACTTTAATCACATTCTAAAACAAACTTCATGCTTACATTTCCATAACATTAAAACTTTACCACAGTTTCTTTAAATAGAATGAATATAGATTGATAATATAGTGCATTCTTCCTCAGATTTTCTCGTTTTAACAATAATGTCTGCTAAAGGAACTTATTATTGATATTTACTAATTGGCGGACTTTACAGTCTCCTTACATTTGTGTCGTAAAAGGTAATAAAACTTTGTTTTGGAGCAAACCAAAAACAATACAGTAGGGAAGAATAGAAGTAAAGATGAGACAGAAAAAATGGAAAAAGTTTATAGAGGAAATAAAAGAATAATGTGAAAACGAACACGATAACACGGCACCACATAGTTAATGTGTGTCCTAATAATCGTCATGATGTAACGAAATGAGATGGAAATAAATAAATGTGACAATTAATTAAAGGTTTGTCTTACTGTATTGAAAACCTATACCATGAAAATGAAAACCAATGAATTTAATTATATCAGTGTGTGAAATATGTCATATTTCTTGATTTAACTATGTCAATAATGAGGATACTTATATTTGATGAGGAGGCTTTCGATGAAAGGGAACCACAGTTAAGGTAAATTTCCTTTAAAGGATCCACAGTTAAGGTAAATTTCCTTTATAAATATCAATATAGTCCACCGGCCCTTTCAATACCTAACGATGATAATACAGTACTGTAAAAGTTGTGAAAGGAAAGACCATATGCAACTATGCGTGAGCTATCAGCAGTGATGAACATTTCTCATACCATTTACAATCATCTCCGTATCCTCGGATATACCTGTTAAATGAGTACCCAATACATTGTCTCTGCAAGAATGCTTCGTTGCCTTCCGCACGGAATTAGTCATCCACCATATTCACCGGACATTGCTTCATCCGAGTTTTTCTTTCAATTTTTCATTGTTAGGAAATTATACGATGCGACGAAATGACCAGATGTCTACCGTACTAGCATTTGCAACCACAGACTGATGGGAGAAGGTTATCAGCACTAACTGGGAAGTGTAAGGATGATATCGGTAACTGAATTGTTGTTGCTGAACTCAGGTGCAGCCAAGAATTTACTGAAATACTGAAACATACTAATATTAAAATGAACCTCAACACAAGCTTTGATTGTAAACATGATGTGTGCATCAGGTTCATTGATCGGACAGTTCAGTGGTTAAGTGGAAAACCAGCTCATCCCAACTTACAGTCAAACTACTGTGAAATTACTTGTTAATATGAATATGTCGTTTGACTGCAAGTTGCATTTGTATGTTTGAAATATCTGCTTGTGGTGCTGAGTCTTGGTGGAAGGACGGCAAACTATCTGCAAAGGATCATATTTTGAGTACGGATGTGACTTTCTTCAACACTCACTCAACTAAGGTGATAGGTGGAGAGTCTGCAGCAACACTTGAGTTTTTTTTCTTTTTTTTTTTTAATCTAACGTGAAGTTCTCGCTTTCTTCTAAGTTTATAATAATGTAAAAATGCATGCGTGAGGTAGACCAACGAAAGCGTGAGCTAAAATTACCAGTCAAGTTACCTGATATTACTAAGGAAAACGAAATATTATTTTCATTGCAGCCGGACCATTGTACCGCTGAGACATTAATGCAACATCTAAGCAGCCTTTTTTTTAACTTACGTATTATTATTTTCTGACAAGGTACGTCGGCAGTTATATTTACATATTATTCAATGATTCGCTATGAATTATTTGCCATAACTCAATCTTGATAAGGGGAATTTCTCTTTAAAGTGCATCTTACTATTGTGATTGTTGTTATTAATCTCTCCTATTATCTCATCATGTATTCCACATACATATGAGTGCCTCGCAGAAACAAAATGGTAAGTGCCACAAGCATTATTTAAAATTTAGGGCGGAAATAGAAGTCAATTGTGTCGTAAGTCAATTTTAACTTTTAACACAACGCACAGAGAAAATATATGTTGTATGCACAACCTAGGTCCATCTCACCATATAGTTCCTAATTTTTTTTTATCTGTATCTTGATAATGTGGGAATGAGTTAGTGTTATGAAAGTTTACCAAAGATGTGAAAGTTGTATTAATTTTTTTTAAAATATTGTGAAGATTTTTTTAAAAAAAATTCTAAATATGCAAACTATTCTATGTACTTCATGAACATTAATTCTGGTACGCATAATTAACTATCTGTAATATTAAAACTGAGTGGTATTTTTGTTTTTCCTGAGGTACTTTTTAACATTGTAATATCAATATATTAAACAACGAAATAAATCAATTCTACTTACCTTCCCTGAGTACATTCTGTGGATTTTTCTTTCTTCTCGGTACAGGCTCTCCTTCGCGCCTAGCTTCAGTGATATCACTTTCATTGACAAGTACAAACGAATCAGTCAAACTTGTATCACTTTTACTTGCTCTCATACCTGTTCTACTCTCCTCCATGGAGTCATTGTTCCCACCACTGACCATCCCCTCCCCACCAGAACCAACACTATCCCCATCACGACCCTCACTATCAGCACGATTCCGCTGCATTTGACTAGCTAGACGACTTCCTTCACTTTTACGAAAAGCTGGATTGTGATTTCCACTCGGTCTTCGACGCAGAACCACAGTATTAGTTGTTGCACTGGATTCTTCCGGTTGTGTCTGTGAAGCTTCCACTACTTGTGCTGGTGGTGGAGGTGTTGAACTTGGTCCGTCTACTTCTAAACTTCCGGTGCTTCCTGTACTTTGACTGAGAGAGGAGAACACAGCTTCTTGTCTTTGAATACCTTTCACGTGTTGCAGAAGCACATGTCTATCCAGAGGTTTATTTTCGAGTTCTTTTGGAATTACTTCCACCGCACTAGCACTACTAGTGTCTTCTTCCTTCTCTTTCTCCTCTTCGTTTTGCTCTACGGATTTCATTTCTGCATCTTCTTCCTCCTCTTCTTCTTCGTCTGCCTCGGACATACTACTCTCGGAGCCACTTTTGGCAAGAAGACCTACCAAAGAATACAGAAAATAAATAAAGGAGCACATGCATTTTTCAAATGGAAATAATTCGATTCTTTTCAACGAAACAAGCATACAGAAATATTAACAGAATTAATCTAAATTACATACGCAAAAAGAACATCATAATACTCCGGAAGTCACACCAAGAGTTTTTTAAAAACGTCATTATTAACATTTGTTTGACGCAATGAATGGGACTCTCCAGAGATACGCTGAAACTTTTACAATAAACACACTTATTAAGTATACACGCACACAGAAAAAAGAATGAAAAAGGGCCAATCTTCCTCTGTGCATCAACTACTGGGCTTTGCTCCTCTTTGTGAATCCAACCAGGATAGAAAGATATTTCCCTGAAGCCTGGATTTTAACCAACTTTGTCTCAAACATCTTTTCATTTAACCCCGACCATCCTTTAGCAGCAGGCGTCATGTGTAGGGCTGCCACCTTTTGATGAATAAATTACGGGACACTCGGCAAAAAATACGGGACAAATCTGCAATAACTTAAATATGACTATACGCACAATTTAAAACTTCCATAACAATCAGTTACACAGAAAATGTTTTGCTTATAAATGCTCACACCCCAAAAGCACTGGCAGGAGCAAAATGGATATTTCATATTCCTAAACACAGTTAACGTTAGTATCTGCGTTAATTCAACACTTTTGAGTGTCCCTGGGAGACCACCGTTTTGGTCTTGAATAAACACAACAAACGGTGTTGATTTCGATGATTCGGCACAATGGATGTAGGTCAATGCTTATTCAACTCAATGAAGAGTGTCATGCTATCAATATCACAGTGTTGAATCACCGAAATCACACAACAAACGATGTTGACTTAACACCAAATGTGCGGTCGCTCTGGGAAAAGTGCTCGTTGCAGTGTGATATCAACTAGAGCAAACACAAGGCGTAAGTATTATATCCCCATCCCTAGGACTCATGTTAGGACCTGGGGATGTGAACAGAATCTGCTCGCTAGTTTGCATAGTAAACATCGGGAAAAGAGACCATCCCTATTTATTTGTTCAAATTATGGATATGTTGAAAATTTATCTGTGAATTTACTACTGCAATAACGGGACAACAACTGATAATACGAGACGCGTAAATTTTACCCAAAATAAGGGACAGGTGGCAACCCTAGATGTGCCAGTTTAGATCGCTACCTACGAATCGGCAAATATTTATTAAACATTTTTTTTTTTAAAGCACGTAATTTAAATAAATTTTATTCAGGTCTATATTTATGGGCTTCGTATACAGTGCACGTGAATTCTCGTAGGATACAATGTAAATTGTGACTCCTTAGCACCGGTCCTATATATTTTCTCTCCTATAAAGAAAGCGGCGCTGTCTTACGGCACTATTTCGGGATTTGTCTGGTGGAGTTGAAAGAAACCTCAGTCAAGATGTCCAAGCTGGAGATTTGCTCTCTCAACCTATCAATTACGAGATAAGCATACTTCCACTAAGCTAATTCACTCGATAAATCGCGACATAAAAGATATATAAATTACATAATAGTTTCGCTGAATAAAACAGGTTGAAAAGTTGGACTTGTAACACACTACTCTATAAATACGAAACGTCTTATTAATAAATGGATATTATCAAATGTATTATTTTACATTTTTAAGAATGTGTAGGAAAAAAAAGTAGCGAAAATCATGTTCAGTACTACACAAACTGAACGTAGTAATATGCAGCAGTAATAATAATAAAAAAAAAATAATACAACCATTTCCTAACATCTAAACTATAATTTAAACATAATACACTAAAATGTAATGCAAATAAAAGAAATCTCTCTATTCCCAGTCCATTCAGCTTATCACTAATTCTAATCCAAAAGTAAATCTTATGAATAGTGAGATATAATGTTTCTGCCGGATCTATAGCGGATGATGAGTTGAATTTAACTGAACAAATAAACTAACTTACGGTCAGTTCTACAATCGACCGCTAAACTTCTAGTTAGCGTTAAGTTGAGGCCAAGTCTGACTTTGGCCAATGAGCGTACGCAAAATGAGACTTGGCCTCAACTTAGCGCTGACTAAAAGTTTAGCGGTCGATTGTAGAACTGACCCTTAGTGGCAAACATTCCTCCACAACTTACTTAACAATGATGTAAAAGTTAAATAATTTACATATATTTTTGTTTACATCGATATTGACGTCCCAAAAGAGGTTTTGAGTTTCTACGGATGGGCTCTTCATATTTTGGTAGTGAGCTCAGAATCACTCCGTTCAATGAATTTGAACCGGGATCAGCGGGCAGAAATCGAGAATGTTAATCATTCGGTCAACTTGGGTTCTTATACGTATAATTATGCTCTGTTTAATTCATAACAGCAAATCGAGTTTTGGCGTATTCAAAATAACTCCCACAAAATATTTAAAAAATGAAAGAAAGTTTTATGGATAATTCAAGAAGGAACTTCATAAGAAAAAGTATTTTAACAACTAAAAATGATTACCATTACTATCTATATATTTTGGAGTGTTGAGAGACAAAGGGTATATCATAAATGTAATTCACAAAATTCAGAAATAATAAAAGGTAAGAAATCAGCCCTGTAATCGAACGAACATTTAATTCAACATAGAAACAAGTACGCCATTTGCAAAAGCGACATGATTGTCCTCATATAAAAATTACATCAGAATAACTTCTACGAGGATAGTTATGTACATATTTCAAACAGGTGTTAAGACAGAAAACGACAGAGAAAAAAAAATAATGAACTATTTATGAAACGATCATTTACAAGGACAAATCCCACCATAAATTGGACAAATAAAATTCCTTCTCTCTTGGTGATCAAAACATGTAATAAGAAAAAAATGTACAAACATCCGGCAGGTGTTCACAACTAAAATAATTTACATTCCATCCCATGACTATTTGACTCAAAAAGACCAATAGCAAATCCGGTTCCCGTGCCCCTTTACCTTGACGTTAAAATTACCTTCTGATCATCTATGTGAACCCAAGGTCTTTTAGCTTCACAGAAAGAACCATTTTTTAGGACACAAAAATCACAAATCAATAAAACCAGACAGAACTGAGTTTCAAAAGGCCAGTCTTGGTTTTACCATGGACCCGGTTACATCAACAAGAAGAGTTAGTTTATCTATAACTAGTTTGTGCAAAGCGAACTTAGTATTTTTACTTAGTGTGAATAACAGCTCTAAAATCTGAACAGTGTTAGATTCTCAATGAACTATACCATCTTTAAGAACTTTAGTATAACTAAGGACAATCGCAAGAGAAGAAGAAGAAGATGTGAGACTTACGAACAGTATTAAGGAACATTTACTAGCTACTTGAAATTGTGAAGACAGAGACTTCTAAAGTGTATCTGATAAGGTATGTGGAAATAAGGGCTTGATTACAAAGTGTCAATTAATAACGTATTGCTCTAAACACTCTAAATTCTGGTCGACTGATGGATAGGATAATTGTTAAGAACAAAGTCAGTTTTATAATAAAACTAA
Organism: Lepisma saccharinum; assembly: GCA_022664845.1. NCBI lineage: Eukaryota > Metazoa > Arthropoda > Insecta > Zygentoma > Lepismatidae > Lepisma > Lepisma saccharinum. The sequence continues at coordinate 7,934 of JAGDQP010044257.1, forward strand.
GAAAAGTCAGTTCTCGTTTTAACATCTTAAAGTTGCATATCCTTCCAATCATTTTGTAGTTAAGTATTTAGGATTTTGGTAGGAGTCGTTTCCACAAGGAAGAGAAGTAAGTAAATCCAAGTATATTTAAATGTGTACTCATAGTGCTATTTAGTTGTAGTCCAATTAATGACGAATTTCTTTCTACGCGCTACGTTCCCCCATTAACATTAAATTACGGCAACTTATAGAGAAACTAGTCCGTGATTTACATCAAGAAAGCGAAGGTTGAACAATATAATTATGAAGTACTTTTACAATATACATCAATAATTTAGAAAAAATAAATAAAAATGAAGATGTCCACAACTACTCGATATTACATAATATGGACTTAAATTAGCCGCACAAGAACACATGGAAATGCTCAAGGTATATATATATTAATCCTAATACAATAGTATTCCAGTATTTTAATGACAGTAATGCAATAAATCAATACTATACATGTAAGAAACATTATGTGTTTTATATTATAGTGCATTACAAAAAGAAATATATGTATGACGAAAGTACGGAGAAACGAAAAGAACTCAAGCTGTATATGTTGTGAAAAACAACAAACTTTAAGAGGAAGAAACCACAAAAGGGATGTTCGGAATTCCGGAATCGGAAGAAATTCCCAATTCTGGAATTAACTTCCTAACACCCCTGGTAATAAAGTTGATAAAATGAATTTTATGGGCGGTAACATCACTATGGCTTACGCCCGTCCCGATACGGGGAAGCCCCTTATCTTTGTCACGTCTAAAAATGGCTGTTAATTAAAATAATATAAAAGATGAAGATGTAAAAGGTCTTCACAATCAGAATAAAAACCAAGCCTGTAAACGTGGCTTTACAAATAAAACAAAACTACACTATAAAACGTAATGGAAGCCTGTAAATGGGACTTCACAAGATAAAACAAAACTACACTATAAAACATAACAGCAATGGAGCATAATCATAAAAAATAAACGGTAATCATAAAAGTCTCTGCGAAAACAAGTAAAATATTACCGTTTAAGTTTAGGTTTATACCTAAGTTTCCCTTTCCTGCCCACGAGATTAAAATCAATATCCATTAAGTGGTCCTGAATCATGTCTGAAGCCAAAGATGAACTTGGTTCATCGACAGTATGTGCAAACTCGTCCTGAGCTAACTGAGCAGACAGAACGTTCGTCAGAGTCTTTATGCTTGTAGTGAGAGGCGAAGTTCGAACTAACTTCGAGACTTTATACGGACTATAAGTAGTCTTAGCCCGTGGAGTTCTAGAGCTCTGCACAGGTGTTTTTTGTCCCTGACTCTGCGTCGGCATATGGAGAGGAGCCTCCGATTCTTTGGGCGGCTTCGGAGGGTCGTCATGCACATCAGACACTGTTTGGGTTGATACATTAACTGTCTGCGTACCAACCGAGACAGTTTTAACTGCTAGTCTGGCTACAACATGTGAAAACGCACCAGAGGGAAGGGTGCGCTGAGAATCACGTAATCGACGTTTAGCATCACCAGCGGATATTTTCTCTAAGACCATCAGCTCTCGAATTCGTTTTTCCTCCTGAAATATAGGACAGTCCCGCGACCAGGCCGTGTGTTCACCCTTGCAATTGACACACTGAGGTTTCAGTGATGTGCAAGGATCCTCACCATGGCTACTGGTTCCGCAAATTGCACAAACAGCAGAGGTCGCCTTACACGACGTGCTGGTGTGTCCATAGTGCTGACATTTAAAACAGCGGAGCGGACTGGGTATATATGGACGGACAGGCAAGCAGTAGAAGGCTGCCTTCACGTCCTTAGGAAGCTGTGGCATGGCAAACGTCAAAATTAGCGAGCTCGTGGGTTGCAGCTCGCCACTCTTACGTGTTTTAATTCGACGAACATTAACTACACCTTGGCTGGCAAGTGCATCTTTAATCTCTTCTTCAGGGACATCTTGAAGGTCCCAACAAGATATTACGCCCTGACTATAATTTAGTTGACGATGCGGTTCAACTTGAACCTCGAATGGTCCTAGCGTCTTCATGCGCAAGAGATTAGTTGACTGCTTGTTAGTTAACGTCTCCACGAGCAAGGTGCCGTTACGAAGCTTTTTAACATGTGCAAGTTCGCCGGCGACATGATTCAGTTGTTTTTGTATGATGAAAGGGGATAACCCCTTCAAACCACCTGGATTCTCTGCTTCATTCTTTACCTTAAAAACAAGATATCGTGTGATAGTCGGTACGATACTTGTCTGTTCCTCTACTTCTATTTTTTCTGCTGTGTCACTGGTTGTTTCGTTAACTATATGCGCCTTCTTTCTATTATCCTCAGTGACTTTCTCTTCATTCTGTCTCTTTGGCTTCTTCTTTTCTGTGCGCGAAGGCGACTTGTTAGGATGTGGTGGAGCCATGATGAATTGTAGCCGTAAATGCCCACACTTCTCCGTCTTCGTTCTGAGGAGCCAACGAGGCTGCCGGGTACTACCCTCATCACCCTTGTCAGCAAGCTGGAAATCGAGGCGAAGTCCAATGACTTGGCGTCGAAATCACTTGTACTCCCGACTGATGGATACTTGGGACACCCACTCCCCCGAGTGTTGGCGAGACCAAAGGTCCGAAGAGCTCCCCAATGGCGCACTTCCCAGTCTTAACGAGCTAGACCATCCAAGAATCTGCTGTCAAGAACTAGGCGCTATCCAATGGTTCCGCCCCCTTTCCCCTGGGCCCAGGGGCCATCGTCAATGCAAATACATCCTGTCACATCCTTGGTTTTTGCGCGGAGGAGCAACTCACAGCACAAGAGGAGATGAAATAATGAGTCATCAATGGATGAAAAATGGGGTGAATGTAAATGAAATCCTCTCGGCTGGTCCTCCTTTCAGGCAGCGTAGATGGTTAGCTGGGAGGGCTGATTGCAACCAGCAAAAGCCAGCTGGACGATGGGGTCGCCTAACACCCCTGGGTCACAATCTACTTGATATTTACGTACAAGTGAGATGTTCTCTGAACAGCTCAACTTTGTATTCGTGGTTTCAATGCCAAATGTTGAAAACCATGTACAAAACTCTAGGAAATAAACACAATGGACTTTACCTCCTGCATCGCCAGAATATTCTCCAGTTAAGCTAATTTGTTTCACAAGTTCCTGGACTCGCTTCACTCGATCGTCTTCTTCCGTTGTTTCTTTCTCCTCAGATCCAGCAACGGCTTCACTTGTTTTCTCACTTTCATTTTCTACAGAATCCGGTTTCGGGTTGAGGAGCTTTTCCTCTTTTGGCACTTGAACATAATCAACAGACCACATCTGAAACGTAGAATCACATTTAAATATATTTATGAGGAAATTATGTTTTACATTTATGCTGAGGTAAATTGTCATATTTAAACATAAAATAAAAGCAAAATTAGCTCTACACTACTTAGTCAAACAAGACAGCGGATAAAGACAGAATACTTTTTCCAGTGGCAGTTTTGCTTGTGTCGTATATCTGGAACTCTACAAAATAATTATCCAACGGTACTTCGTTTTCTTTCAACTGGCCAGTTGAAATTTTCTTAGGTCAGCAAGAACCTAAAAACGTTAAACTCCCGGTTACATTCTAGGAGCGCAAGTATGATGCGATGAGTACATATCACTCTTTAATTGGACTGTAAGTTAAGATGAAATATTAAGATTTTACATATGATATACTTACCCTTGCTACACCATCCGTGGAGCCTGTCATAACAACATTCTGAGAATCCCATTCATGAGTCTGTGAAAACGCTACACATAATATCTGCTGCATTCTGTCTGCTCTACCAACGCACGTATTCACATTAGCCAGTTCGTTACCATTAATGCTCCACAAATGTAACCACGTTCCCGCACACGTTGCTATGTCTCCCTGAAAACAAGTAAAAGGCACAAATTAAACCAGAACAGGACATGACCAACTTCTTGTTCAGAACAATGTAAAGTTCACATATTCAAAAGTATTACCGTATTTCAGTTGGCAGAACGTTCACTTTGTATTCGGGAGGTTCTGGGTTCGATATCAGCGGCCGACCATCCTGCCTGGGGCTTTTCCTCGGTTACACCAAGGCAAATTTCGTGATGGTATCTTCAACATTGGTCCTGGCTGAGTCCTTTTCCCTATTCTATCCCGGTCTGAGCTATAGATGACTAAAGGCCAGAAAAAATCACATTTTACAATTAATGTGAACGTTCATATTTCACTTTTTTAAATCAACTCATAACGATAGTCCGAAAACTTGACAAGCTTGTAATTGTAATGTGGACTTGAAACAACGAAAGAAACTCTTCTGTATCATACAACCCGTCTTGTTCTGTTATAAACGAAATCAGCAGCGTGTTTTTAAATTACCTCACAGTCACGGAAAGGTATTTCGGAAGCATAGCGTTTTGTTTTCTTATTTAACTTATCTTTATGGGCCATACACTCAGCTATGCCTGAGCCGTGACATGTTTGAGGGACTGTAAGTTACAGAATCAGGCTATAAGTGCCTATCTAGCCCACAAAAATATAAGTTAAATAGAAAACTAAATACTATTTTCCCCGGAATACATTTATCCGTGACAGTATTGAGAAACCATCAATCTGTTATATAATTGACTATTTTTGCTCACAAACGAAACTAATAACTTTGCTGGACATGAGAAAAGCGTCGCACAAGAACATACGAGTATTTTTTCGTTCTTTGCTTCAGAAGTGCCTTGACTCCAGAAATACATCTAAATTTTGAATCCTGGACAAATAAGAGCGCTATAGCCAATATAAGTTTGATTTTTAATGTTACTCTATTAATTTTGCATTACTGGCCGTCAAAACTGTAAAAGATCACGTTACATTTTATAAAACTGACACTTTTTCGAAATGGGACAAATATGTAACTCTCCTGAAAAAAAGAAAAGTTCTTAGACCCCGCCCCGGAACAGAGGCGCTGCAATCCACAAATTGTAGGGGGAAGGCAAGGGTCACAATATATATTACTTCCCATTTACACACAGCTTTACTTAATGGTATTGGGGATAGCTCCTCCCTGACTACGGGTCTGCCCCAGAAATAACATATCTCGCGAAAATAGTTATCTATAATTTTGCAAAAGACTTTCAAGATGGTTGTGAATATTGGAACGTGTATATGTGAAACCGATCATCATGAGAAAAAAAAAATCGACGTATACAGAGTGTACAAAGTCCGGTAACACTCAAAAATTTATTTTGGACGAACTATGAAAATAATCACTATCGTCAATACGAAATATTGTAGGTAATACATTATTTTTTTTTTCACAGCATTCATCTTACAAACACTTTACGTGGAAGCCATGTGTGACCCGACAGATGTCCACACGATAAATCTAACCCTAGTCACACACGGCCCAACATGTCCTCTATGACTTTGGCTGTCGCATGCTTAATTCTCTCCCCTCAGTTCCATTTTACATATCCCTATAAACATCTGTTGCGCTCTTCTTTTTGTCAATATGATAGGTTCCTTTTCAGCCAGGAAGCGCCATATTGAATTTACCGCCATCTAGCGGCGAGAAACGGAACACCTGCAGTAAAAAAAAAAGAAAACTTGCGACTTTACTCTTTCTACTAGTGTTCTGTGTCAATTAGTAATGTTAATAGTTTGATTACAATAAATCTTTGAAAGTGTTGCCGGACTTCATGTACACCCTGTAATATCATGTACACTTAAAAAATCGTCATATTACCGAGAAAGACTTTTCTGGCCTGTAAATAGTATTCCCAATTTTGAGGGGGGGGGGGGGGGGGGGGTTACATCCCTAACCATAATCCGGAGAGGAATGGGAAACTGATTCATTTCGAGCTCAAAACG
>JAGDQP010044258.1:0-15961 GCA_022664845.1 Lepisma saccharinum
CCCGGGACCGCTCGCATTGAAGTCGAGCGCGCTACCGACTAGGCTACGCAGGAGCTCATATATATATACGTATATAAATACACTTTCATATCGTACCGATCTCAATAAGTATATTTTCTTCGAAATCTACCTAATACTACCGGAAATGTCCATTACAATTGTGTAACTGTAAATCGCTGGATGCGAGTTTAGTATCATCACATGAACAGAATTGTGCAGTCACCAATATAATATAAAACTTAACTGTCGTGTTGTTCAAATTGTTGTCCATGTGCAGTGGTGCATTTCAGCCCTAGCGGACTCTCGCGGCGCCAGGTCACTCTTTGAAAATGATATTATCTATTTGAATATCTTTATACAATGAAGGACAAAGTAGCACCAGAGCACTTTTCTCTGTAGAAATACAGTAAACCACTGTCCATGTGTTCAAGACAGGTCCCACTAAGCAAATCGCGGGTGGTCTGACGGTGACCCATGACACGGCAAAAGGTGGTCTCGCCGGTGGCGGGATCATCGCGATTTTTGCACAGATCCATACATCGGCCCGCTGCAGCGCGCTGGTGTCTAGGTGTTGCCTACCAGCACGAGACTGCCAGTGCCTTTCCGTCATCTACAACCACTTCTTTCCCTTTCTTATGCCACTTGTATCACCATCGACCCGACGCACATTATGTAAGTTTGACAATCTAGGTGGAAAAAACTATACATACGAGAATGATTCCAAAACGCTTAAGTCCCGATTCACTCCAGTCATCTGTGCAGCCGTCTTGGAATTTCTAAAGAATTTGTGTACTGAGTTACTGTCATTAGTACAGCGCCATCTTACTTCTTACGCATGTCGACTAGAAGAGATAATTCACGTCTGAATCTTTCCTGAACTTTTTTCTTCTTCCAAGAAACCTTTTCTTCATCTTCTAGATCTCTGGCTGGCCATGTTTTAATTTCTAGTCAATGCGAAATATGGAGAATACATTCAAACAGCCTGAGTGAAGAGGTGAATTACCAAAGGAAAGGAATTCCTAATTTTACTTCTTTTTTTGAGTGAAAATTTTTCATTTTATTGGGCTTTACTCCGCACAGGTAACATTTCTAAGTAGGTGAACATGATGCTAGAGCATTACAAACTTTGTCGTCCACCATATAAAATATCAGAGTCGATGTTATGGAAATTCCCAAATCATCAAAAAGCAATTTCAGTGGGGGTAATTATTTCAATCTGAAGTTTTAACTTTTTAACTTCTATGGTACGTAAATTGGACGTTTCTTTGAAGAACATAAACTCGATAGGATGGCAATACCTAGTGAATGATGGGTTAGGGTTTTGCCATATTATGATTCTAGAATCGTCTGTACCACAATAAATTAGTAACGGAACCACAGAAATGCGAAAGAGACTTTCATCACTGAAATGTTCGTTGGAAAACTTCTGCTTATACTGACTCTGTTCTCCCTCATCACATTCCAATTTTATGATAACGTTAGAAACTGTATTTTCGGACAAACGCAATTTCTCGCTGACTTCCTCAATTCGACAAAGACGAGAAACCTTGTAATGAATTAGCGATTGCAGAGGTGGTATTTAAGTTATAATAATAACATAACTACTTTTCTTCTTTAATCTTGTGATAGGGGGGGACATAATTTATAATCAAAATTTATTGTTTACTCACGTATTTTTTGATATTGACAAAGATTAAGTCAAGTTTCTATGCGCCATTAATGCCAGAGCTTGTTACGGTGATAACGACGCTGACTTTTGAAGAAAAGACATCTTCTTAATAGTCGTGCACTACAAAGTTCTTCAACCATTGCTGCAGAATTTCTTTTGCCTTCTTTCCTTAACTGAATTCCTGTAACTGTAATCAAATCTTTGCTGGTTGACTGCAGAAGCTGTTGCACTTTAAGTGTTTTAGCCCACAAACACTGAAGGGATTTGCTGGGCGAGCAGGTTTATCGATGGAAGTATTTCTAGTACTTGGGACAACATTAAATATAACTTCAGAGAAAGTCATGTTTTCCCTCAGCCCAAGATGAATGAACAAAGCACTGCTGATAATATTTTTTTTTTACTTCTGGCCCTGAGCGAGCAAGTCTCCACAGATGAGTTGAGCAGCCGGACTAGTATTATCACGTCACCAGTGTTGGAAGTTTACGCGCCGCGGCCTGTCTTTCTCGTGGGTCACGTTCTGGCAGTGATGACTTTTGTGACACGCAGATCTTGGCTGCATGCACGTTGATAGGTAGATATATAGTAGTATTTTGGTAAAATAATGGTATATGCGTTACATGAACTTAATATACATATGGAAATCGATAAAAATATGTTTACGTGTATTCCATTTTTCTTACATGTTTTATTTATTATATCAATTTGAAATTCTTGAGCATTGAGTTCTTTACTCGACGTAGTAGTAATTAGAAGTACTGATCGGCCATTGGCAGCTAGGATACCTCTCTTGTAAGTTAATACTTAGGTATTTAGATTTGCTGTAGAAGATAGATTATCTCATCTTTATTGGTGTTATCGAATACAGAGAGTATATCAAAGTGTACAATACCATTACTTGTTTGCCGTTCAGGAAAGCGTCAGAAAGGGATAGGGCTAATTCCATTAAGGCATCATAGATAGAACTATTTGAATATATTTATGGCCTATAGACATCTAAGGCTCAAGCCGAGATATGGGACGGGAAAGGATGCGGGAAGATGTCGGCCAGGGCCTAAGTTGAAATTATTTATTTATTTATTTATTTCATCGACACAACAGGCCTTAATGCCTATTTATAGCATCTACAATAATTGTTACATTGTTACATTTAATGACACAAATAATAGAACATCTATACCCTTTTTCTTGTCCAAAAAGTTTCTTTTTCTTTCTCTTTCTATTTTTTTTTTACAATATATTCTGTATTAATCTTTTGTACAGTTCTTCTGAATTTCCAAATAGGTCCAAATTTGTACAATTCTTACCTATTGCATTATAAGTAGCACTAGTTCTCCATGTAGGTGACACATTTAATACGTTTGTACGAGCTTTTCTGCAGTAGAATAGGCCACTATTTCCCTCGCGCGTTCTGAGGGATGGGACCTTAATAATTATTTTTTCTATTAATTCGGTACAGTCTATATTATTGTGCAAATGTCTGTACAAGAAGAGTAGGTCGTTTAATGTTCGTCTTTGATCAAGTTTCTGAAATTTAAAATTATCGATTAAATTATTGTGAGATTCGTATTTCGGGTAGAAACCGTAAAAATGTGAGAAAACGTAAAAATTTGCTTTGTACGTGTTCGATCTTCTGGCAACTAGCTTTCATAGAGGGATTCCATATAAGTGAGGCATATTCAAGTTTGGACCTAACATAGGAATAGTAAAGAGTTTTCAAAGTGCTATCATTTGCAAATTCTTTGGTTGTCCTAACAAGAAATCCTAGGTTTCTATATGCATCATTGGTCATATTTACCACATGTGGCGAAAAGGTTAGTTTACTATCGAATGTAACACCTAAATCTTTAATTGTATCCAATTTTTTTAAGCTTATTCCATTGATCGAGTAAGTGCAATCGTAAGTTTTTTCCCGTCTACTATAGGTCATTGCTTTACACTTACCAATATTTATTTCAAGTCTATTCCTAGAACACCATTTCAGTATACTGGTCAAATCCTGTTGAAGCAGTAGACAGTCATCCAATGACTTTACATTGACAAATATTTTTAAGTCGTCTGCAAACAACAGCTTACGAGAATTTTGAATATAGTGTGGTAAGTCATTAATAAATAATAAAAACAGAAGAGGACCAAGATTAGATCCCTGAGGAACACCGAAACCGACATAAAAGCAATTGGTTTTATATTCTTTATATAGAACGGATTGTCTACGGTTACTTAAATAAGACTTGAAGAAATGGATCATAGAAGGACTAAAACTGAATGTGGAAAGCTTTTGAATTAGTATATTATGGTCTACAGTATCGAATGCTTTTTTAAAATCCGTGTATACAACATCTACTTGTTCTTTATTGTCTATGGCGGAAGCTATGAAGTCTGTAATTATAGCGAGATTAGTTACAGTAGATCTTTTCTGTAAAAAGCCATGTTGATATATTGAAAGTACCGGTTTAACATGCTGCATGACCTGATCAGCAATGACACTTTCAAATACTTTAGCAACCGTTGACAATATGGCTACAGGACGATAGTTGTCAACTTTATTTTTATTGCCTGCTTTCGGAACTGGACATATAATTGATTCTTTCCACATATCTGGAAATACACTTGTTCTTATTGATAAATTAAATAACGTATATAGCGGTTCTTTAAAAATATCACTACAACCCTTCACAATATAAGCTGGTATATTATCAGGCCCAACTGAAGGTAACATCCTGACATTTGCCTGGTGTGAGGATGGAATTATTAGCTATAAACCCTATTTCGTTTAAAGAAAAAATCTGCTTCGTTCTACAAATCGATTAAACCTAATCGATTAAGACCATTATTTTAAGCAATTTAGCAAACCAGGGCGTGATAGAAATAGGGCGATACAAAAAGCCCGAAGTGAGAATTTTAACGTTTAAGAATTGGAATTAAGCATATGACGACAAGTGTTTGGAATGCTACCCGTTTTTATGTACCTATCTACTGAATAAGTACAAAATGTGACTATACCAGGCCTGATGTCTTAGTTTTTAGACGTTTTAATGTTTAAAAAGTATTTCATAACATGTTATTTGTTAAATTAATCTTTTTGTATGTTTCTGTTTTGGATCAAATGGAAAGAACACGTTTGTGGCCTGTGAAACACTGTAAGGACTTTTCTCTACTGTCTTTCCTATGAAGGACTTTTTAATTATCATCTAGTGCATAGCTTTTATGATCAGTTGTTTTCGTATACTACATACAAGTGATAGCCATTTTCCTTGAAGCAGTATTGACTTTAGTATAAGGCAGTACTGCTGATAAACATTATGTATCGCTTTTATAAATTCCAATGGTGGAATGTACTATCAGCAGCTTGAGTTTCTTTACATAATTTCTTCGAAGTCTAGAAGAAAGGCAATCCAATTCACACAGAGTAGGCGGTGTGTTACGTGTGTATTTCTGAGAGTGTGTGCGTGAAAGCCCATATGTTGGAATTTTTCTTTCTGAGTTTTGGCAAGATATTTGTAATTTCTTGTAGTAAGTAGAAAATAATGAAATTTTTTTAAAAGTATTTTCAAAGAAAGGCTTGGACTTCATATTTGTTTTTTTTTCTTCTAGCACATGATTGTTAGCAAATTCCGGTCAGCTTCTTGCAACGTTTGATTTAATATGAACCCGACTTTATATCAATTTATTTTAGTTGTGTTCCATTTCCAAAATAAATTATACATACATATATTTTTATTAGCGTCAGATTAATTCTATGATACACAGTAGGTGAGTGATACCCAACGGATAACGCTAGTTGCCTTATAATGAAGAAGTCCAGGGTTCGATACTCAGTGAGGGGACAATTGGTTTGGAGTTCTCATTACATTGTATATCAGGTCTTTAGGATGTCATCTTCATCCGTTGGAAGAAGATAACAAACCCCCATTGATTCACCTTGTTCAGGGATCGTCGGATCATAGACTTTCTCTCGGGTTAAATACCAATCATCATCATCGCTACACAGAAGGTGATCGCTTGGAAATAAATAATCTAGTTTTTGAATGTATTTATGGCCTCTAGGCATGCTAGACTAAGGTCGAGAGAGGATGTTGGAAGATCGTCGGCCAGAGCCTAGTTTGTAGATGTCATCCCGGCATTTGTCTCGTGTGACTGAGGAAAGCTCCTAGAAAGTCGTAATTGAGGATTGGTAAATCATCTAGTGAATACGATTCTAACTCATGGGCAAACGTATCTTTCATAGTTGCTAAATCAATCATTGAGGGTTTATTACCGTTCAATGAAAACTGCGTAGGCGTATAGCCACTTAAAATGACTAAATCGTCACCTCAAATGCTCTATTGTGACAATTCTTACGACCAATGAAAATTATGGGTTTTCTAAACTGTTGTTTCAACGGATCAAAACTTATTTTCTGGAGAGAATTATTACTGTGGTTGACGGAATATATACAGTATCAGAGATAAAATAAATAATTTATACATAACGCATTTTTATTACCAATAATGCGACATCATAATTATGTAAATATCTTTTACGCAGCAAACTTTTAACGATCCTTTTCTTAATTATCTAGCTAAGATGATGTCATGCAAGGAGTTTGGACCAGTTTTCGACTTTCCGATTATAGTTTTCTATCGGGAAATAAGACACAAATATTGAAGGAACAAGTTTCATACACGAATCATTGTTAAAAATATTTGCAGGAAAAGTAACATTGCGACATCTCTCGTCATTTTTCGAATCAAGACCTGCAGTTGACAATCCTTGAGAGTTATTTTTCTCAAAATAGGTGCTTTTAATGAGAATCTTTTAATTTCATGAAAGACTTTAGATTCGATCTGTCATGTAAGTTTTTTTTCTGATGTGTAATATAAAGTATTTTATATTTTATGTTACTTTTAATTATTTTAAACTATTTTATGTTTTTGTGAAATCGTAGCCATTTTCCAAAACAATTTGTTGGTTTAAAACATTTTGCGACTGATTTTAAAAACTAATCTTAGTTCAATCACTGTTACAACTTGATCACTATTCCTCATCCTTTCTCCTGTCGTACATGCAATAATACCATTTCATTTCACAAAAGAACTGTTTCATTTGAGTTACACAAACATTTTTGGTTTGGCTGCTCTGAGAATTGTTTTCCTTCTAAGTTGCTCTTTTTTTCTTCTTCTAGAAGAATGGTCTTTGCCACTAGTTCCTTGATTTTTCATTCTCGACTATGTGATCGTCGAAAGATTATATCCCCCACACTTCTGACGGGCTTATAGGCCATGAAATGACTGTAGTAAAGACCATGAATGGAAATTACGTTGAATGAAATGTGGTCTGTCGTTCTTACAAATTCACGCCGTTACACCAAAAATTTCCAAACTTTTTACCCTGGAGGTATTTTGACTTTTCAGGTTTCATTGATTTGATCTTAACTTACAATGCAGTTCGCACGACATCAGTGTTCTTTTTCTATTTCACTTTTCTCAATTCGAAGACTTAAAATATTTTACTTGGTTGCTTCAACTTAGCTGAAAAAAAATGTGATTACAGGGTTATTGTAATATGTTCCAAATACGTTGTTTTGTTTATTGCGAACTTGAAACTTTTTTTTCTCAAACTTATTTGACATTTGAAGACGGAAAATTTTTCAATTATTGTAGCTCTCCTGTCACGAATTCTTTCCTTTCAATACAATTTTAATTTAAAGTTAGTAGTCAACGTTTGTACATCATATTAAATGGAAATTATCATTAATTATGTTCAATATTAACCGATTTTCAAGGCTTTGCCATCGAATGAAAGGAGACGATGAAACATTAATTTTCATGTGTATAATTCCACCTCTACAAACAGAATACTCCAGCCATGAGCTCAAAAAAGCATTTTGCTCAAAATTACCCAATTTCCGGGACAACTTTAGGCATATCTATTTGGTATTTAAATTCTTGCACTTCCCACATTAATTCAGAACTACTATAAACATGATTATAATCATAGTATAAGAGATATAAATTTGTAGCTCATAACAAAAATAATACTAAGAAATTAATTTTTTAGCGCACAAATTACTTCAGTTGGCATTCCGCTTGCAACCTTACTGTAACGTGTGGCTTATGATCTATTATTTAATTTAATATCATATGTGTTTTCGTATTCACTGGTGTCGAAAATGATCTTGGGTGGAGGAAGTGGTCGTTTTTGTATAAAAAATTCCCATCCAAAAGATTTTTATTATAAACTGATGAAATATTGACGATTGAAATCAAATAACAGGCTGCAGATCTGAAACTACTGCAGCTATTGAAGCAAATTTTTTGTTATTATTTTATAGCCTATATATTGCAGATTGTAACAGTTTTTGTTGTATCAAAAAATTCGCACTCAAACGGCAATACTAAATTATTTTCTCTCCGCCTATTGAAAAGTTCCCTATGTGTTATCCGCCCGTGACGCCACTGTCGCAAAAACCGTTAGAACATGAACTGATGAACATACCTTCTCGCTTATTCTGTTGTACGTACCTTGTGGTCAAGTAATTTTATAAAATAGAAAAGTGATATGTCCCAAACAGAAGGAAGAAAGAAGAGATATAATTAAAAGATTGAGATAAAATACTTAGAAGCAATATTATTGACCTAAGTAGAAGCAGTGAAGTTGAAAGAATGCACCGCAAGATTGCTTGCCTGTACGAGGAAGAAAAGAAGAAATATATATATTTTTTTACAAAAATGATAAGAGAAAACATGAAAAAGCCATTCAGTTTTAATCTTGCTGTTTATTAACATAAACGGGACAAGTACATTGGAAGTAGTACAAACTGCAATAGTTCCCTCTTTATGGCTACTCAAGAGCCCTCTATTTTTCACTGCATAGGATTATTTTACATTATCAGACTTTACATAGAGCTACAAGGTTCTAAACTTTCAATATAATTTAACCACTGTTCACGTAACGTTAAACTTTTCAAGAGAAAATGTGAAACTTTTAAGTGATGCGCAATTTACCACTGTTTACATTAGAAGCATTTGCATGATATGTACAATGCAATTTCAGAGTATAGTACAAAATGCCTCATTTTATCTATAGTTATAAAAAGAATGGATTTTTCAGTCTTTACAGTGTAAAAGATCATCTTAGTATTAACAACCGTAACGGTCAGTGTAACTTACAGAAAGTACTGCATGTCCATGTACTTGTACATACGAGAGATGTGATATTTTAATTTATATGTTTTGTATATCAATGTTGAATAGATTGCTATGTGCATGATCAAGCGTTAATATATCACATAAATAATCTAATGGCAGTCAAGTTCTAATTGCACAGCATGTTAAAGTTAATGCATAAGGACTCAGTGTTCGATTTGTAACGGGAGATGGTTGGGATTATCCCCATCTCGGTAAAAATCTTCTCTGGTACTTTTTACAGATATATACCTCTAACCTGGGATATGGACGATTCCAAAATACCGTATAACACATATCTCACTATTTCTTCCCCCTCTCTGGAAACTGCACAAATCGAACACTGCATAAGGTAAACAAGTGACTTTTTTTAACTTTATGATAGAGAATAACCTAAGCACGACAGAAACCAGTTATAAATCGATGAGGACGAGGCAAGCCCTTATTCCGATCTCGATTTGCATGGATATTCAGTATTAAAGGTCTGAAAAAAAGCTGTCGAAAAAAATTAAGTAGTTTTTGTTTTTTTAAAGTGACGTATACACAGGAAATATCACGAAGAACGGTAGTTCTTCCAGTGACGCTAAGAAACGAGTATGTTAGCGGCACTCAGATATATACAGCTAATTTCGGATCTAGCGAACTATAAGCCCGATTTTCATGCTTGAACTTGCATTTCAAAGCTCTTTGCCATACTATGACAGAAAAAAAATGGATCAGTAGGACCTCCCTGGGCCGATTTAAAAAAATCAAAACTTCACATTTCTGGTAATAACACTTACCACAGATGATATAGGCGACCGAAATCATAATCTACGCTTCAATACCTTCCAAACGGTGTATCACACTTCAAATTCGGTGAAGGGGTTCAAAAGTTATCACCTTTTTAGCCCAATCACAGAATTTTCACAAATGCTACAAAAGGACCTCTGTCATTCTGTCTGTCTTTTTGCTTTAGCACAAAATAGTTGGTACCAGGAGGGGGGGGGGGGTCAATTGTGGGTAACAAGTTGGGGTAAATCGAAGCCTATTTTTTTGATAGGAGTTACCGTTTTCGAAATACGGAGCAAAATCGACCTTTTAAATGAAGACTAAGCACTTTTTTAATATGCAGCCTTATAAAATAAGTGATATCAATACTAAAACCCCTTCGGGGTAAAGGGAAGAGTGACGCAAGAATTCTACTCACAAAAGAAGTGATATCCATTTTGCTAGTTACTTTCTTTGGATCGCTATGGCGGAAGGATACTAATTCCGTCATAGTGACCCAAAGAAAGTAGCTCGCAAAATGAATATCACTCCTTTTGTGAGTATAATTCTTGCGTCACTCCTCTTTTTACCCCAAAGGGGTTTTAGTACTGATAGTAATATACACAGGAAATATAGAGATTTTATCATGTATTTTTAAAGGTAAGTTTTGAGCGCTCCTTGAGCAGTTAGTTTTTCAAAATCACTTTCTAAATACTTCTTGTACATATTTTATTATAATTTTAAATAATGTACAAAATGTTTACTTGAAAATCTTTTATTTTAGGTAAAACATCTAATGATAAAAAGTTGCAGTTCGCAACCAAACGGGAACCTACGAGGCTTATACACAAAGTAAATATTGCCACTACAGCGCTGTGGTCATGATGGTGCGCATGCGTGCCGAATTTGTTGTTTATTTGGCTAGGCACGGACGCCATTTGCAAATATTCTAACAAAGCTTAATGCATCGTGCTGTGTATTTAATATAATGCTTAAGAAACATTGACAAACCCATTGCACGTGAAATCAAGAAGCTGGATCCGTGTATGGAGAATGAAGACTTCATGTGTGCAAGTATAAATAGTTTGTAAATATATTCTTGTGTTTTCTTAACTTTATTTCTTATTCCAACGGAACTTTATTTCTGGCTAACCTTCATATTAAAGTCGAATCACAAGAATACTCTTCTGTCATCTCTTTAAGAAGTGAATGTTCTTTTTCGTTAAGTAACACAAAGTAAAAGTTATTTGAGAAATTAGTGTCTGTTCCTTACCCTTGTATATGTTGTTTAACATACAATCGAATGTATTTATAGAAAAGTAGGAGGCCTCTAAGATATCTTCCTTGTCCTTTACATACAGATTGACTGTCTCTGACAAGAGAGTTTCGTGTTCGCTAACAGTTTAAACATAAAGAGTTATTGAGCGCTAAACGTTGTATCTCGGTGCTCATATGAAAGTCTCAAAAGTTCTGCGTGTACAGCAACCACATTAATACAGCACATTTCCTGTTGTGTTAAATATATACATATGTAACCAGTGTGTTATATTAGACGTTCCTTTTGAACTTAACTCTACCACGTGCAGAAGCGCTTTACTTCGCACACAACCAATTAGAAATTTTACACTCGGATTTCCAATATTTTAATTTATTTTTCACTTCCAATATCCATAAAAATGTGGGATTCGTAGTTACAGACTTTAGTGGTACTTTTGTATTATATTCATTCACAACATTTACATATATTTGACTCGGTTTTTCATTATTTCCTTAATTTTTATGGACGAAATCCGTCACATCATGTATCTTACGCACATCACGGGCTTTGAAAATAAATCATACAGCATATTTAATACAAAACACCTTCTTCTACTAACCCAGAGAGTTAATTTCTTAAGTAAATTTTCAATTTTTGTGCCACGTCTAACGCGATATGAACCCCTAACATTCTGCAAGATTACAGGAACATCAAAGTCAAGCAACAACTCAGATTTACTTGTTACGTAACGTGAATTATAGAAATTACATTGTGATCAAAAGAAGCAAAAGAAAGAAACACTAAAGTAGCGAAAGCATCCCACATCTCGGATTTTGCAGGAAGCAACATAACACGCCCCATCAATTACACTGCTCCCACTTTCCCCAAAGGCTCTTACTATAACTGTCACTTCCCATATACGTACGACCACAAACACCTGACTTTATTAAAAGAGAATCTTTTCCTTAAGCAGCATACACGAACACATATACATACATAAAAAAAAGTTGACTATGTAAATTAATCTTGCTTCATTAGATATTCTAATGATATGCTTTTGCTCTATAGATAGAGGCGTTCGCGTCCGCTACATGTTTCGTCTTAAAAAAAATATTCCTACGTCTCAATCCCGTTAAAAGATATCTGTATAATAAAAAAACATGGGCATATATACACGCACCTCACGCATAATGACTGTCACATGTGTACTAACAGCCATCTGAAAATCCTTATTCAGCAATTTACTTTAATTTGGCAGTCAAACAATCAAATATGTTTTTTTATATATAATATGTTTTTCTTATTTTCGCTCTATGTCCTGCAGTTATAAAAAAAATCTTATGAAAATGAAGAATGGGCAAAATACACAGCAAAAATTCGTTAGTATGTGTCAACTATGTATCACGCACTTCCAATTATAACTTCAATTATCTTTCGAGTGTATGTGATGTTACTTTATAGCAGTTGAAAAACAAAAGATTCCACAAAATATATATATATATATATATATACACAAAAAAAAACGTACCAATGTTTGATGATGATATGTGGCAAAGAGGTTTTCCATCTAACAATCACGCACGTACACACACACACAATATGTTTTCACCTTGTAAGTTTGCTTGGAGGAAGGCGGTTTCAGAGGGGTGGATAAAGATGAGAAAAATGCTACTGGTACACTCACACACTCACAATATGTATACGTGTGTATGGTGTGATGGAGCAGGTATATATGACATATGCTTGATAATTTGAAAAAAATTTGCTTATTTCATGCCAAACCTCTAATTTTTTCTCATTCCTGTCTACAAGAACGTGGGACAAAAGCAAAATATAATGAAGATATCACATGTAACATATAATTACAGTCATATGAGCCGTCAGAATTTAACGGTATTACTAATTTAACCAATGCACACATTATTTATTTATTTTTTTAAGAAAAAGAAAAGAGGTATGACGAAAACAAAACAACAAGAATGAAAAGGAAAAAATACTCCAAAGCTGGTTTCATGTCAGTTTTTGGTTTCCGAGGCTTAAAGCAATTTGCACGTTCTTCATTCTTTGTTTCTCTTGCTTTCATTCTGTCCACTTTCTCTCTCCTTCCACTTTTCCACTAGTCTTTCATCTCATGATTATGTTTTGATATGTTGAAAATATTAGCGAGAATAAATAAAAAGAACAAAATTCCTTTAATGAATGGAACGTGATATTAAAAGTGAATTAAAGTATGTACATTTTCTGAGGGCAAATCTTTGGAATATACAGTTCATAATTCTGTGACAGGAGAGGGAGTGAATGAAAGACAGAGAGAAAGGAAGAGAGAGAAGAAGAGAAATAAAATATTTTTCGTTAAAAAAAAAACACTTAATTTCTTCTTGAACTGAAGAATTTTGTAGATGGCTTTCATTCGATCATGGGACTTCGCTAAGAAAAAAGAGCAGCTGACTGGCTGAATATTTATCAAGGTCCCGGGTATAAATCTGACTGAATGCAGTGGTAAGAAGCCGATTTTAACAAAAACTGTAGGCTCCGTCTTTAGAAGCTCACAAGTTTGCTTAAGATATTAACCACAATACAAACAAGAAGTGAGAACGATCTATCTCCTAATAAAGGTTCTTTAAATTTTCCTTTATGGTTTGTTTTTCTGAACTTTATTCTCTAGATGAAATGGAAAATCAACTTGATATCTGAATCTAAATTTAAATTTGTATTTACGTAAGGTCTTCACGTAACTTCGACTCGACCGGACTTGCTACATGCGCATCCCTCATGCGCCGTTCACGACTCGTGCGCATGGCACAGAGGACCTTTCATGAGTACATCTGTATAATATTTGAAGATTGCACATTGGTTGGCAGTACTGACGGACTATCGTGGCAGTTGGCATCCCTCATGCGCCGTTCACGACTCGTGCGCATGGCACAGAGGACCTTTCATGAGTACATCTGTATAATATTTGAAGATTGCACATTGGTCGGCAGTACTGACGGACTATAGTGGCAGTTGGCATCTATAGCTGGAATTGTTCTATCAGTCTCTAAAAGCCCTAGTAAATTGTCACTGTCCACACTTCAGGAAATATGGTAATACCTGACAAGCGTGCTGAGAGTGACCTATTCTCTGACATCCGTAACACTGATCACGGTCTGTAGGGTTCGATCTGTAGTGATCGCTATTCTCTGCAGTAGATCTTGGAACTTATTTACCGCGGATGTACAAGGTGGGAGCTACTGTGCAGACAAAAGGTAGCAATATGTTAAATGTAATATTATCAAAACCAAGGTTACTTGGAGATAGTAATGTAAATACTGTTAAAGTTTAGAGTTTAACCTACTTAAAGTATGTAAGTATATGCTTTTAACAAACATTTGACGCGAAGGCCGAATTCCCGACATAGTAGCGTACACTAGTAAGCCGCATTCTTGAATGACCATTATTTTTAAATGCTGTATACATGGATGTTTATGGGTTCCCCCATTCCCCAACTTGAAATATGACATATTTCATAACGATGTGAACTATGGTAACACAACTGTATTTGTAGCAATCATGTCAAAAGTATTCTCTCTTTATGTGTTTGTATAATTCTGCGTTAAAACTATGAAAGGAACCTTCTAAATTACCTGTTCCATGTTACTTAGGAACAATTTGTCACTGGAACGACTTGAAAAGAAGACCAAAGAGAAAAAAAAAAGACCATAAAAAAGAGACAACGAGAGGAAAAATGTCACCGCAACGCCCATCACTACGAATGTGTTGAAGAAACCCAGCCCAAAAGAGAAGAGATGTTTTCTTAACACGAGTACAACGAAGAATTATCAAACATCCACACGTGAAAGGCGACAGTGCTTCATGGCCAACCCTTTGTACCCAGCGGATAAGCATGTTGACGTACCGACAAGAGAATATCTTTAAAAACATCTTCTTTGGTTATATCTATCTATCTGTCTTCCTGTTTGAGTCTCTCTGTGTGTGTGTGGTGTTTGGTCAAACTTACACAACCTCTGTTTATTCTCAAAATACCTCACAAGACAAAAAAAAAAGAAAAAAAAAGCGTGGGTGGGTGGGGTGGGGGGCTAAGATTCCGAAAACATCCAAAGACTTAAACAATAACAGTAAAAATAACGAGTTTTCCACAAAACGTTGTCTCAAATACAAAGACTGCCATTTTGTGTTTGAATCTGCAACAATCGAGCAGCTTTTTTGTTTTCAGTTAGTAGAGCATTGCTTTGGCATTCGGAAAGATCTAGGTGCGAATGCGGCAGTGATTGAGGATTTCCATGGTTTTCCCTCAGTTGCAGCAAGAAAATGCGTCAAACTAGGCCCGAACCTACTTCTTTCCCAGGTCCTCTGAGCCAAAGATGCATAAAGTACTTAAAAACGGGTCGATATTTAAATCAATAATACTTTACTAAAATTTCTCAGTTGAGGAATACAAAGATGTTATCCCTGGTTGGGATGATATTCGGGATCAACAACTGGGAATGAAATATTAGGACACCAGGGGCGATCCCCGGCAAATCGAACACTGGTTATTACCCCAATATCAACATGCACGGCAGTGCATGAGCCAAGTTCTTCACGTCAGAAAACGTCAGCACTGCCACAAGCATGTTATACAGGAACAAGAGTTTATGGCAAAATCGACGATTTGGGGGCCCCGTAAGAAAAAAGATGTTAAAGATAGGAATATGAGCTTTTGCCGTTAAGGAGATATGGTAAATATGTGCAGATGTACAAAATTTCATATTCGTATCTCAAACTATGTTCTAGTTGTGGACCCCTGAAATTGCACATTTTAGGCTAACTGACTCACTCACTCACTCACTGACTGACTGACTCACTCATCATATTGTTTAGGGTGTTTGGAGTAAGCTAGAAACATGAAATTTGGTATGAAGGTAGAGGATGATAAGTAGATAAAGGAAAAATTCCGACATTTTGAAAAGGTCGCCATCTTGGATTCAAAATGGCCGCCAAACCTAAAATTTCAAAGAATACACAGCCTAAACGACTAAAGATAGAACAGTGAAATTTGGTATGAAACTACATCATTGATAGCAAATTAAGAAAACTTTTTAAAAATTTGAAAAAGTCGCCATTTTGGATTCAAAATGG